>JAJIBD010032308.1:0-107861 GCA_021461705.1 Cryptotis parvus
GCCTTTATATAAACTAATCTGGGAAGATATGATGATGCTTCTGATCCATTTTTATGTCTACATAATTTCCAAAATGACTTTAATATTTTTATTTGTATCTCCAGATTTTCCCAGTCAATTCCCCTTGCCTGCCATACTGTATATTTGGTGCCAGAACAACTATTTTCAAAAATTCATTCATCCTGTTGTTGGGTGTTATTTTGACAAAATGATTTGTTGATTGATAATGGCTCTTTTCTTTTCTACTAAAGAGTTTTGGGAATCTCTTTTTGTTCTGCCAAACAATAGCCTGGATAATTTTTTATTACTTGAATGATTTGTAAATATAGACTTTTTCATAATTTCATACTTCTAAGTACACTTATTCATTCTTATTTTATTGCAGCCTTATTTACAATACCCAAGAACTGAAAACAGTACTAATTAACTGACAAATATATAAAATATAGTATTATAAGGCACACTCTAATGGTATTCAGTTGTGTGTGAATGTGTGTATATGTGTAATGATGAAATCTTATTTGAAATAACATAGATACACCTAAAGTATATTATGGTTTTGAAATAAGCCACTTGGAGAAAGAATCATATAATTTCTATCTGAGAACACCTTTGTTCTCTGGCAGTATAGGGTAGCAGGATGAAATCCTCTTCTGCCCCAAGGAGACTGGCAGCTGTGGCTAGATAAAGACTCATGAATCCAGCAAAGTTCCAAAAGGCTTTTACTCACACAAGTTCTGGCATTACAATCCAATATCAGGAAAACCCCAAACTTTCAGTTTTTAGCTGGGCCCATGCTATTTTCTTGGGTTAGAATCCTAAAGTGAAGATGGACCACTTCACTTGAGGAAGTGGACCCTGACCCATGTGCACCAGTCAGAGGTCAGACCCAAAATGGAAGAAGATGACAAAATTACCAGGGCTGAAAATGGCAATCCCTTTCTTCCTCCTGTTTTCTTCTTTTATTGTCAGAAGACCTCCAAAAACTTCCATCCCAGCCCATTGTGGGCTAGGTTATCTAGAGACAAAGCCAGGTATATAACTGTATAGAAATTCAAATCTTCAGGTGAGCCACTGGGCTCAAGCTTAACAAATGCTGATATATATGCCAGAGTAGATTTTTTTGCTATATGAAACTCCCTCGTAGATGGGGAGGGGCACCATCTCTGAACCAGAAAGCAGTTCAAGATATAATTTGTAGAGAATGGCATTAATATTTCATGCCATGACTATATAGCCAGCCAATTCATGCCATGAATATATAGCCAGCCAATTCCAGAAAATTCTAGACCTCCTCTAAGGTCCATAATCTGTCAGAATAATTCACTTTGCCTTTAGCCTTACAGAGACACATCAGTTTGCTCAGAGGCTAGCTGGCATGTCTCTTTGAGCAAAATTAACTGATTACATCATGGTTGATCTATTGTCACCAAGTGGTCTCTTGGAATGACTGCATGTGTGCCCCTGTGATTAATCTAATGTCACCAAGTGGTCTCTTAATGACTGCATATGTGTCCCCTGTGAAGACTTGTGGGGCAAAAAAGAATATTGTACTGGAGCAAGCAAGATTCATGATAACGATATTTTTGCCATATAAAATTATGAAATCAATATAAGTCTGCCCATGCCCCCATGATCTGGAGATATCCCAAAAGCAGGAAGCAGCTCTTATTATATAAATTAACAAGAGCCTAGAACTCATTTCTCATTAGGGCATGTCCCCCAACAATTTCAATCATATGTTTATAAAGAGAAAAAAAGGATGAACTAAAGTTAAAAAATTATACTTTTGGTATATAAGACCATTTAATGGTATTTTGGTCTCCACTTTGGTGGGAGACTTGGTCCCAAGCACATGGTCTAAGTTCTTTTGATTTTTTTTAAGTAAAACTATCACTCCAGCCCCCTTGAGACTCACATACTTGGGGCATAGCTGCTACCAGCTCTCCCTGTGCCGTCATATCAGGAGGCACCTGTTTGGGATGCGGGTTCTAGCCCTGGCCTGCCACCCCAGCAGAGCCTCGCAAGAAGCTAGAGGACCCCCCCCCACACCAAGAGAGCCGCCATTTTCCACATCCTGACTCCCATCTCGTCAGAACTCCACTCAGCAGAAGAGCTGATCACAGCCTGGCTCACACAGCCACTTTCCAACCATGCGGTTCATCAATAAATGCTCGAGATTACAGGCGACTACAAGAGTATCCTACCCGCACTGTAGAGCCTGGCAAGCTACCCGTGTTGTATTTGATATGCCAAAATACCAGTAAAATTATAGACCTCATTCCCATGTCCTGATGGAATGGTTTGAGGCTCTTTATGTTCCTGGAGCTAGCTGATGCCCTTAGGCTACAGGACGTACTGAGATGTTACTGGTGCCTGCTAGAGCAAATCGATGTTCAATGGGAAGACAAGTGATACAAGTGAATGGTTATTTAAATGGAAGGGGATTGGATGAGTAAGTTGGGAAAAAAGGGACAAATGTATGGTAAGGAATATAAATCGAAATTTTAGTGGTGAACTTCAGTAATATATGTACATGTTGATTTTCTATAAGACACACCTATTAACAACATAGGTTATAATGTGTTCTTGATATATTTTAACAAGAAAAGTAAAATATATCTCAAGTTGTAAAAGCAATCTCTAAAATCTTAAAAATGATTAATTATTAATTATGAGACCTAAAATAGCTAATAAAACTAAGATTTTATTTCAACAGCTATTTTATTTGTATTTGCATGTATTTAGCAGTATTTATAGTATTGCATGATTCCTTACAAATTCTGAAATTTTGTTCAGAAAATGATAAAATAACACATAGTATGAGTGATATATATGTATATTTATATTCAATTTCAGCATCATGATCTACAAAAATATCTATGAAACTCAATGCTACCACCAGTGTCATATCCCCAGGTTCTCTCCCATCCTCTCAGCCTGCTTCCTTAACAGGGTCATTTTTGTCAATCATTTTAGTGAGAGTCCATCATGCTTGCAGCATGGTTGGATCTGTGATTTAGAGATTTACATGTAGTACCATTCCTCTATCACTGATGTGTCCAAGGCCTCAGACCATTGTAACTCTTGCTACCCAACCATCTCTTCTTACTTCCTGCTCAAAGATGGGCAAACTATGGGCCATATATTATAGAAACAAAAAGGCAGATAAGGAGGGAAATTGAAGGTAGAATCAAAAGTTATGCTTTTTATTTTTTAAGAATTAAATTCTTTGGTTAGAAATGTCTTCAGAGGAAACATACTTCATGAGGAGGGTAAGATATAAGGTTTATTTTTCTTAAAAAAAAGAAAGCCTTTTTAAAAAATTTTCCCCTTTGGGGCTCTGGGTTTTCAAATCTAGTCCTTAATTTTAATGCCTTGGACTTTGAGGCTGGTGATTCCTTATTGCTGAAATTAGAGCTTGCTTTCTAAGATTATGTTTTAGTAAGTTGATGTAACAATGCATAGGACGGGTCTTTCACACGAACTCTGGGGAAAATACTCTTAGTAGTTTCATAGAACTAGTATAATTTTGAAGGTAAGAATAAGGGAGAAAGAATGGAAATTTCCAAGACAGATTTTAGCAGTAAAATGTTCAAATATGGACATTTTTCCAGGCAGGGATCTCTGAATCTTGGGTGTAATAAATTCTCTTGTAGAATTCTCTGGAAAATGGCCTACAGTAGTAGTAAGGGCTTCTGTTAATACATCTGAAAAAGCGACAACAACATTTCCTCACTTTCTTATTTGTTTGTCCTAAGTGTAAAATTTGCTTGGAATTCTTGCTCTCAGTTTTACCCTTAAGTCCTTTTTCCTTTTTTTTTTTTTTTAGAGAGTAGGCTTAGTGAAAATATAATTGTTCTGTTTGTCTTTTTTATTTATAGAGAGATCTTGTAGCTGGATAATTTGAGTCAGTAAATTAAAATATGAACTCTTTTTAATCTATGCAATGTAATATATTATTTCCTTTCTACCAGTATTATTCTTTTGCCATATCTAAATCCATTATGCTATTTTTTCAGAAGTTGTTTTCTGAAAATAAAATCATATTATGCCGAATATCCTGTAAAGTCATGTCTAAGGAACTCAAATCAAGCGTCTTGATTCTGACTTCTTGGGAATATGACTAAGGGAACAAAAAGATGAGTCACATCGGTAATCTTTTTAAAAATTGAAAACAAAATCTGAATATTTTGAAATATAGCCAATTTCACTATAGTTCATACTGTTTGCCAATAGTTTTGTTCTTATAGTAATATACATTGATTATATATACTTATAAAATAAGGTTTCCTCCATTTATATTAGTAAAGGAAAATAAGCTAATCAATATTTCACAGAGAGAATATTATTTTGATATTTTACCCTGTATTTTAAAAGCCTAGTAAAATCACTTAATGATTTTAATATTTATATATTTAAAGTTCTAGAAGAAAAAAATCTTAGTTTTTTTGTTTTATTTTTAAAAAGTAGAGCAAGGTATTTTTTTCTATTTTTGTTTTGCACCATTATCTTTGGTCTTATGTTTCTATGATAGCATTGATTTATTTCTCTAAATGGTGTACTTAAAAATAAGAGATATACTTAAAAGAAGTAATTATACTTAAAACATACGATTACTCTTCACTATAGAATCTTGAAACTCAACCTAATCTTTATAACAATCAGAGCTAGTAAAAGTTTTTTTTTTTGTCATATTTATCTCTCTATGAGAAAGGACAGCGAGGGAACAAATGAACATTAAGGATACAATAGCGATTTGAAATATTGCGTAAAAATTCTTCTTTTATAATTACTCTATGAGCTTCCATTTTATTTTAAATTTCCATGAAACTTAGACTTAGTTGGCCTATTTTTAATATATTTTTAAAAATAAAAGTGAAAACCCATTGACCAAAGACATTGACTCCCTTTTCTCTTGGGACAGATCTAAGGAAGAGTTAGCAGGAAATAAATGCCTTGAGTCCAGCATTTTGGTCCAGTTATCAACAGTTTTTTCAGTGACCACTGATTGAACTTCAGACGGCAGCCAACTCTATCGAAACACTTGTTTTTTTGGTCACAAAGGGAAATAAAATGAGGGTACATGAGTCACTCTACATTCTTTAAAGTTACTAGCAAAACAATTTTCCTAAGGAGGGGCATACTGTCATCTTTATCTTGAAAGAACACACCGTAAATAATTGAATAATATGGTGAAGCTACAATGAAAGAAGTGGTGGGCATTTTGAGTTAATCAGGGATTCTAGCAAATTCCTTTTATAGCTAGGCTCCACCACAGCAAAGTAGAAGTTCTGGAGTTTACTGGACACCCTTGAGATATGCAGCTGTCAGCAAAGACTTAGGCTTCTGTACCCAGTGCACAGCTGTGAGCTGCCGTTTTGACACAGCAGTTTCAGGTGGAATTAGATGAAAGATTATCGTGCTTTTGTCTGAGACCAGAAACTTTGCCTTTGAAAAAGATGAATAAATGTTGATTCAGAGTGTAATAGAATGTATTGGAAATATTTAATTACAGCCCAGTGAAATAAACCCCTTTAGAAATTCTACCTTTATGTTTCTGAAGAAATAACCTCCAAAGGAGTGACACACAATTTAACTTCCTTTTTATGCATGCTCAGAATCTATTGTGTGGGATAGCCTAGAGGTCATTTTTTATTTATAAATTACCAGGCTCAACTGATGCAGTTGTATGTGAGAATTATAATTAGATACAACTACCAAAAATTAGTAAAGTTATGAAGTAGGGGTTTAGAAAAACTAGTAATCACACCTGATTTAGTTTATTTCTGTAGAAAATAAAGAATCACAATTGAAAGAACTTGACTGAGATGTGCTTTGTTCAAAGAGTAGGTGTGTCCTAAATTAGCTGAATATGGTATACCAATCAATTTCCATTTTCTATTTACCTAGATAAATCAGACACTGTCTTATAGAAAAGAACGCTTTAGGATAGTGTAACAGCCAGAGTAGTATTAATTAAATTGTTATTTTGATAATAGTAATAGATCAAAAAGAGAACAATGCTAACTTTTCTCCTCTGAAACAAGGTATCCCTTATAATTGTTTTTATTTTTAAAAGTTGCAAACTGTTTTTCTAATGTACTTAGTAAAACACTGTTCCAATTTAATAAGAAGGTATATAGTTTTTGCTCAATTGACAGCTGCTAGTCATTAAAATAATAGACTTTGAACTTCAATATTTAAAACATGTGCAAACATTTATATGCCTGAAACTTAGGCAAATGTTTTCCCAACACCGCATAACAAAAACTTTTAATCTGCTTTTCTGTAATATTAGTGTAACATTCCAGGTGTTTCCTAAGAGAGTTTTAAAAATCCAGATTAAAATTATGTTGAATGCGCAGAGCCAAATTTTGATTTTAGTTACCTAGAAGTAAAAATCATTTTAGGTAAAGTTGACTTCTAGGAATTTGCCTGTATAACTCTTTTGGTATGCTTTTATTCATAACTTCTTTTTATTTAAGAAAATATCAAAGTATTATATAAGCAATTAAAATTATATGTATGGAATAACAATATTCTGATAATATTGCTTTGATTACATAATCAGGCAAAATAATCTATTAGAATTATATTTTTTATTACCTATACTTAAGGATGCCAAGGCATTGAAAATCAGATGGGCTGGACATGTAATGCGATTTGGAGACCTAGAGCCGTTACCGACTGGATCCCACGGGATGTCAAAAGATCATGTGGCTGCCCACCTACAAGATGGTCAGACTTTTTCGTCAAGACCCTGAACGAACGGTTTGAGGCGCTCGGATTCCTGAAGCAACCAGATGCCTTTAGGCCACACTGGCACTTGATAGGGTAAAATGGAAATGTTACTGGCACGCGCTCGAGCAAATCAATGAATAACGGGATGTCAAGTGATCAAGTGATAGTTAAGGATATATTTCTTTGCTAATTTACTAGATTTCTGGAATGTCCACAAAGAGTCAAATACTGTATTTGGAGGTAGGATTATAGAAATAATAATTATAAAGTCCTTGTCCTCAGTAGTTGAGAATTAAACACAGTATTAGTACATTATAAAGGCTACAAGAATTTTCAGAAGATGTCATTTAGGAGCTGGGTGGCGGAAAAGTATTTATGTTGTATGAGTAGAGGTTGTGACACACTTAAAAGATGATTTCATGACTCTTTGGTGACTGTATACAATTTTTGTAATGAATTAAGGTCAAACTAACATAAATCTTTTCCATGCTAGTAGGGGCATTTTTTCATCTATGTTTGGCTTTCTTTGCTAATTAGAAAAGTAATATATTGGTCTTCTTACTTAACCACTGACCATATAATTACATATTCTCAAAATTCATGATATTTTATCTGTTTTATCCACAGTTTTATTTATCTTAATGGTTCTCAAATTTGACTGCATGCCAATTTACTTGGACTAATAGTTAACACCCACCTCAAAGTTTTTGATTCAGTAGGTATCGGTGAAGACCAACAATTTGTATATTTGTTTTATTGCTATTGTTATCACATTTCATGGCATATTCATGACTTCATATACTTTTACAGTTCAAAAATTGGTTTATAATCTTTACCAAGTAATTGTGGACAGGTTAGAAATAAATTATTTGAAGGCAATACAAGAAACAATTGAAAGGAATGAGAAAATAATTACATAACAATCACTCCCCAGTTTTCTGCAAAAAGAAAAGCTTAAAATCTATGACTTCTCTAGCATGCTTGATTGATTACTAGAGTCAGCTAGAGTAAGTTGCATTTTTTTAAAATATGGACAGGTAGGGTGCTGGGAGATAGCTGGCAGGGTCTCCTTCCAGGCATTAAGCCATGGTTGTTTTCCTAGATCCTTGCCACATACTGAGTGCGATTTCGGTGGCACAGTTATTTGTGAACCTAGTGACACAACAATGTGTGCAACATTGGCACACTGCACTGCTCTGGCACACTGCACTGCTCTGGCACACTGCAGCCAAGTTTTTATGAGCACCACAAATAAAGTAGTACAAACTATGAGCTTTATCCTGATAAAACAAATATCTATATAGATACGCTTTATCCTGAGGAAACAAATATTTATATAGATCTGTTGGTCAGATACTATGATAGCTTTTAATGAATGCAAAAGTTATTAGGATTTAAGTATCATCAACGAAAGCATAATAGGAGTATGCAAAATGCAACTAACCCTGATCAAATGCTTTTGGAAAATAGAAATTTAAATGAGAAATTCAGCTGAGATCTATAGAAGGATTTACAAAAAGGGATATAAAAAGACACTTATACTTTTCACCTTTTAAAAAAAATTTGAGTTCTCTCTTTCTCTCTCTCTCTCTCTCTCTCTCTCTCTCTCTCTCTCTCCTCAGTGGCTAGTATCAAATAAAGTGCCTTATAAATACAAGGCTTGTGTTCCACTACTGAGCCAAATACCCAACCCTTTAATCTCACTTCTGCATCATTTTTGTTCAAAACTTCTCATCACTTCATTAAACCCCTTCTCTGCTAAAGTTCCCTTTTTTTTTTAATCCACCCAACGTATTCCAGCACCCCCCTCCACCCCCCCACCACCCCCCCCCTCCCTCCCCCACCCCTACCCCTTTCCTCTCTTTCTCTCTCTCTCTCTCTCTCTCTCTCCCCCTTCCCCCCCACCACTAATCTTCGAAAAAAAACCTAATTACCTCCTCCCCAATAATCAAAATATTTATCTTCACACCCACCAGAAGATAAACAAATGGATTAAATTAGCTTCTCACCCAACGGTCAATACAAAGACATAAAGGATATTCACCCAATACCCATCTGACAAGGGTTAATTCCAGATTTCCTGTGCACCTGCAGCCACCCCAAAAAATGATAACCTTCCAAAAATAATGCCAAAAGGCATATGAAACTCTTCATCTTTAATCATCAGGGATGCAAATCAAACAACAATGAGGTACCTCTCACCCCACCGCACACATCAAAACCGGTGCTGGTTGGATTGGAAAGACTCTCATCCACTGCTGGTGGTGCCGCTGGTCCAGCCCTTTTGAAACAATATGGGCATTCCTCCAGCTTATTGGCTCCCATTTGATCCAGCATAGCACTCCTGGGAATATACCCTACCGAAACCAACCTATCTGTCTTCTTTATTCTCTCTCGCTATTCTGCATTCATTTTGACATAAGGGGGCAGACAGAAAAATACGAAGTTAAACATAAGTCATGATCTTTTTCAGAAAAAGGTAGTAGATCACTAGAACTACAAAACAAAACTTGCAACATCACAATACTATTTAAAGCCTGAGGATTTTATTAGCTGGAATGTGGAGGCTGTATAGTTTGGTAAATAAAATTAAATTTCATACACATTATTGATTATACTAATTCATTTTAGAATTATTCCCAGTGTATTTTAAGCTACATAAAATACACCCATACTCTAGGTTCAAAGGCCATTCAAGGTTTCTGCATTGATGCCTGTCAACTTTGTGTATCATAGTAATATCTGTTGTTTTCAAAAGATAATCTGGCTGTCTTAGGAGGTATTGATTTGGGAGATTTATACTCATAAATTCTGATGGTAAAACTTTAATATTTCAAATTTCTGGTTTTTTGTAGATCTTTTAACTCTGAAAAATTTACTGCTTAGACCAAAACCTACAATGAGTTAAATAAATATTTGCTGAATTAATGTTTTTCTACAACTTAACATGGTAAGTTAACAAAAGTTCTACAACTTAGCAAAAATTCTCAGTGAACTTTTTGTTCTCTTTATTCCAAGAAGATAGTTTTAATTAACATATTCTGAGATTCTAGTGGGTCAAGCCAGGGAAGAATTTCTCACTTAAATATTTTAGGGATAAGAACACTCAATCTTTCATTTGCTCATGTTCACGTACTTACATTAAGAAATTACATACTGAGTGTGGGAGGTAGAAAATATTCACCAGTAATCTGTATTCAGCTGTCACGCAGCAAAATAATTGTTATAAATCTATATGATTTTAAAGTAAATGTTTATGTATGTCTCAGAATTGAATTTTGATTAATCACAACCTGAACAAAATTTTGCAAATTGCATAAATTTCAGAAACCTGTACAAATAAAAATGTCTAATTGATCCCTGTTGAGTTCTGAAGAATTAATCAATTACTGTTGCAGGACTCCTAAGGGGCGCTGCATCTGCTCTGGAGTGCCTCCCGCAAATCACTCCGTAGATAAGGGGGTAGTCTAAATGTGGCAGTTTATCCGACCATGTATGCTGTACTAGCTGGTATAAATATTCTCCCATGCTACCACAATCATCGTGGGACTAGCTAGATCTTACCAGCATATTAGCCTGGCCACGCTGGACCCCTAAGTAATTAGACCAGAGAGAAATGCTGTTTGCTTCCAAGCAAACAAGCATGGCTCCCTGATATACTCAAAGGCAACTAAAATATAAAACTACAATGAAGTAGAAGAGACTTGTGAAGGCTTGGAGAAATATTTAACTGGCATTAGTATTAGTCCTTGGTACAGAGACATGCCATCTCAGAAACCCCCTTCTCTACACTACAAAAGCATTCCCAGGCAGATTTCTTCTTCGGCTCAAAACATTAGCATAGTAAAGGCCCTAGGTGAGGTGCAGGGAGGGATTACCTAAGGGCATTGGACCCTCCCTGCTTTCCATAACAGTGGGAGGAAGGTCTGAGTTACAGGGATATAAACTAGCCGGTTCCCGCTCTCCGAGCCTTCTTCTTTGTGGGATCTCTCCTTGTGAGCGCACATTCCCCTTGGAAGCCTTTACACGTGGTGGTCGCCATCTTGGCCTACACGTAGCTGGGGTTCTAGCCTGGAATCCTAAGCACCGGGCTTTTCCTTTTGCGGATTTGTATGCCTGAACCTGTGATAAGTAAAGCCTTTTAAAACTGCATCGGATTCCTGAGTTTTCATCCATTCTCCTCGCCGGCTCGGAGGTAGAAGGGAACTCGCTTCCCGGCACTGTCGGGGACCCGGCGGAGCACCCCAACAAATTACTATTATTGCATTTCTAAATTATCTACTTTTGACAGTCACACACATTAGTCACAGAGCTTTGTGTGGGTGGATAATGTTATAGTAGCTGTTGAAAACTTGTTTTTCTGTCATCATTTATAAGCATTATTAAAGAATACGGTTTGAATTATTTGTTTGCACTCACAATCCATGATGAATGCATCATTTCAAAATATAAATAAAATATTTTTTTTTCCTGAGACTTAATGTTCTGAAGAGTCAAATCCCATAGCTGTCTATTTAATTAGAACTGCTGGAATGGAATTCCTAGGCCTTCCACTAACTCAATATTCAAGCAAAATGTAGGTATGACTATGAAAATATTGTTTTCTCATGAATAAAATATGTGTCCTTGTGATAACCATAACAGTCTTATATATTTAATTTCATAGTTGCTATAGATACCATGTGCACACTCTTTTAACCCTTCAATGAGAGAAACATAAACATAAGTCCTATATGGATTGTTTTTTATTTATTGTAAGACTAGTAGTATATAATGTAGCAAAATATAGTATTTTAATCCCTATTGTGCAAATCATTCTATTGTATTTTTTCATAGTTTAACCTTTTAACCTTATTTTAAAGGCTTCAGCATGCAGTCAGGTAGTGTTTCAATTTCTTATTTTTAACATAAGACTTACGGGGCTGGAGCGATAAATCAGCGGGTAGGGCGTATGCCTTGCACGCGGCTGGCCTGTGCCTGCCTGGGTTTGATCCCCAGCATCCCATATGGTCCCCCTAGTACTGCCAGGAGTAATTCCTGAGTGCAGAGCCAAGAGAAACCCCTGAGCATTTCCGGGTGTGACCCAAAAAAGCAAAAAAAAAAAAAAAATTAGTATGGGATTAGCATTTTTAAATCATTTCAAGTAGAGAAATAGAGTCTATGGAATTTTGGTGGATAGGTTGTGTCACACCAAGTGGTGCTCAGAGTTTTCTGCTGACTTTGTGCTCAGGAAACTCTGGTGGGATCAGGGGACCATAGATGGTGCCAGAGACTGAACTCAGGTTAGCTGCATGCAAGACAGGCACCTTATCCACTGTAGTATCTCTTTATTCTTTTTGCTTTTTTTTTTGGTCACATGCAGAAATGTCAGGGGCTACTCCTGCTCTGCACTCAGGAATTACTCCTGGCAGTGCTCTGGGGACCATATGGGATCCCAGGGATCTAACCCAGGTCAGGTCAGTCACATGCAAGACAAACACTCTATCTGTTGCACTATCACTCCAGTCCCTGTATTTTCTCCTCTTTCCCAAGAATCTATGGAATTTTGTTAAAGACCAGAAAAAAATTATGTGAAAACTTAAATACTCCCTGGTATGTGAATATGAGAATTGGAAAAATAATGAAAGAATTCGGTTTTAATCTGACAGTTTATTACAACAGATAATTTTATCATCACTGCTAGCCTAAAGAGGTTATAATTGCTATATTTTTATTGCAAATGAAGACCTTGAGGTAGAGAATTTAAGTAATTCCTTCAGTTACTATCCTACTCACATTTGAATGTCAGTAATCAACACTGTAGTCTCTGATTGTGGTCACTCACTAGCAGAGAAGTTGTATATCTTATAGTTATGATTTAGAATGGAAATGAAAATGTTCTCACAAGATAAAAGGAAAAAATTCTGAAGCTATGCACTGTCAAACTGATTATTTTAATACTGGGCTACTGAATATCCAAAGTAGAAAATAAAAATTTCTCTAATTATAAAGAAATAATATTATTACCTATAATTTATATACATAGGTAAGAATATTGAATCAGGAATTCTAAACTCTTGACTCCTGTTTTTCTTGGTCCAGACCAGTGTTACCCTGTGCTTTTATATGCCTGGGGACAGAGAGATCACATGGCTATTTTGAAATATTTTTAACATTTTTTGAGGAAACAAGGATAGGTCACAGTTAACATTATGTCATACTACATTCCATTAAATTACATAATTTTTTTTAGTTTAGATCCCAGCATCTGTTGTGATTAAGAAAAAAAAACAAGTAGCTAGAGAAATAGTATCCACAATAATGAGCTTATCTTGCAGGTGGTTGATGTGGGTTTGATCCCCAGCACTGCACATAGTCCATCAAGTCCCTAAGAATTGATCCTTGAACACATAACTGAGCAGAGCTGAGTATGATCTCCCAAAATCAAGAAGTAAATAAAACAAAAAAAAAGAAAACCTCTATGCAACAGGAAAAGAGTAGAGCAATATCTGGGATGATTCTAAGGACTGCAAAATCATACAGTGCTGATCAGGAAACTATATCCCAATAATAAGCAGTTATAATTAATAATAAGTAAATTAATAATAAGTAAAGATGATTGATTATATAATGATTAATATTATGATTAATATTAAGTAAAGGTGATATATATGTATATGTATTACTGTGTGTGTTGGGGGCTGTTTGAGTACAACCAGTGGTACTCAGGGACCACTCATGGCCCAGCATTTAGCAATCACTCCTGGCAGTACTTAAGTCACTTTATGGGTGCCAGGAAACAAACTTTGGTAGGTCACATCAGGCAAGTTGTAATATCTGCCCGCTGAAATACCTCTCTGGACCCAAGATGTCAATTTTTCCTTTAAATTAATGATTTTATCTAATGACTAGTTAATTAAAATTCCATAGATTACTAATTTATTGATAATTGAGTCTTAGGCATACTATTTTCCAACACCAATCCCACTACCAGTGCCAACTTCCCTCCACTAGCATCAGTGTTCCCAGGCTGCCTGCAACCTTGACAGGCACATTCCAAAGTTCAGTGGTTATAGTTTAGATCTCATGTTTTCAGTGCTGCTGAATCTGTGTTTTGCTATATAGCTATAACACTCTCCTCCCATATCACTGATATACCCAGGGCCCCCTGACCCTTATTCCCCATTATTTCCCTTTCTCATTTTCTTTTCACCTCCCCGCCCTTGCTTTCTTTCCTTTTGCTCTCCTACTCCATGTGCTTTAGGATCAAGGCTCATCTAGACAATACCCCTTCATTACATACATTTCTCTATTGACTATTGTGTTTTTAAGGCAGGGGTAATTTATTTCATCTTCCATACTGTTACTTAAATTGAATTAGTTTTTCCTTTTGTAGTAAGAGCACCATTAAGTAGCTGTTGTGAGCCTAAGAGTTCTCTGAACTTTAGGAAACTCTTGTGTAGAAATACAGTTTTAGGTATAATAAAATGATTTGCTTTTAGGGTTGATCTTGAATGAGTCATGAATGGGCCAGAGGAACAATCTTAAATTCTAGTCTAATTCTAATAGTGAATTCTAATTTGATTCTGTGACAAAGCAGAAGGCAATTGTGGAGGGGACTGACAGATCAATATTCTATTGTCCTATATAACCTTAAATTGAGAAAAAAACAGACTATAAACACATTCAATTTAATCAGTTTTTCAATGAATCTTACACCAAAAATTAAAAAAACACTTAACTCTTAGAAACTCAGTTGAGTTCATTGTTTTGCAGGCATATCCCACTTACCTTATTTGTTGTTTTTGCAGTGATTGGGATTAATTCAGAGTCACACAGGCAAGGCAAGTTTGCCACTCCTAAATTACAACTGAAATTCCTTATCCATCTATTTATCTGTACATCTTAAGTTAAAAAAATTGTGTGTTATCATTTTGTCATACAGGTGTTTTCTTCACTTGTTACATATTGGCTTTAAACTTTCTCAGAGTTTGTTAGTTAATTGATACAGCAAAACATATATTTTATTATTTAGCTTTTTAAATGACAGAAGAAAATACTGTCATTTGTGACTAAATGGTTGAAACCTAAAGACATTATTGTGAATGAAATGAGCCAGACATAGAGAGTTTAATAATATTCTATTTATGTTAGTCGTACAAATAATGTCAGACATATATAGGCAGAGAGGATATTTGTTATTCATAGGCATTCTGATGAAAGAAAAATGAGTCAGCATTAATCAAGGGAGCACAAAATTTAAGTTTTGGCATCTTGAGTTCCCTTTAGTTAAAGAAATTGTATTCTTAAAATTTTGTTGAGTACCTATGTTAATTGTTTCTTTCCTGTCTTTCTCATTTTTCTGTGCAATGGATTAAACCCAGTATCTCACATATTCAAGACAAGGGTTCTAATTCTGAGTCATCCCCCTAGCCAGTGTTATGTGTTAAAATAACATGATAAGGCAGAGGCAATGTTTGAAAATGATATATTATTGGCTTAAAGTTACTGATGATTTCACCAGCATATATTTATTGCTAATCATATCAAGTTATATATAAAACAAAAATGAAGGCTCATAAATGTATATAGCCTTAAAGATTCTCTTATAATTTCTTATTATTTAAAAAGAATTATGTGTTTTTGTATAAAAATGTCATATCATAACAAATGGCAAAGATCATGTAAAAATAGTTTTGTGCACTGTTAGCACTAATGTATTTTGGTACACTGTATTTGAAAAACTTCTACATTTATAAAAAATAACTAAAAACGTGGATGCAAAAGGGACTAAGTGAATAAGACACTTGCATTGTATACAATTGATCTAATTTGATCACTGGCACTCCATATGCTCCCCCTGATCCTGCAGTTTGATTCCTAAGTGCAAATCTAGAATTCAAAAGTAAGCCCTGACCACAGCTGGGTATGACCCCAAAGCAGAAAAAGACTTAAAATGTTGGGCTGTAAATATGCAGTACAGGGGTACAGAAGTGCTTGACTTGCATGCAGCTAACCTCAGATCATTCTTCAGAACTATATATGGTTCTCTGATCCAAGAGTTATCCCTGAGCACAGAACCAATAGTAAGCCCTGAACACAGCCAACTGTAGCTGTGACTAAACAAGTTTAAAAAAAAAACACCAAACTAAACCAAACAAAAAACAAGAACAAAACAAAAATGGAAGTGCCATAAAATCCAGCAATATTACTTCGGCATTTATCCAAAGGTAATTTGAAAGAATATTTTAACCCCTAAATTCAAATAGCATTACGCATAAAACAAAGTATGGAATCAAATGAGTGTTTAGTTAACAAAATTTTGAGCAAACATGTCATGCAAAACAAGCACAGCTGAGTAGAAAAAAGCGACCTTCAGTGGAAAGAAAATGAGTTGGGAAGTCTCAGTGCAGGCTGAGGAGAGGGAAGAGAGGGCTGATCTGATCTTGGGGAGAAGGGAGACATAAACCTACTTTGGTTTCCAGGAACCGTGTGCAGATTATTGAGGGGCAGTGGTGGACATGCAGTTAACATTGGAATACAGGAAGAGGTGGGGGAAGCATGGGGGGGTTTGCTTGCAGGATCTGGAAGGTGATGGCAGGCCAAGGAAGTTCCAATCCATGGTCTCCACTGACCATGTGCACTGAAGTTTGGGAATGACTCAAAGTGGCTCCTGAGAAGGGCTGCTTGGCCTCTAAACGGCAAGCTGCATGATGGTCTGTTCTTGCTTTTGTGACTCCAGAGAGTTCTTAGTTTGGGAATGGAGAGGGAAACACAATGGCAGAAATCATTGATAATTTGATATACAGGTCATGTGGACATGGGGCAGAGCTGCACCAGCTCTCCCTGTGCCCAGCTGCTCACGAGGCACCCGAGAGGGATGGCGGGTTCTAGCCCTGGCCCACCACCCCAGCAGAGCCTCGCAACAAGCCAGACGACCCCCCCCACACTCCATGAGGGGCTGACATTTTCCACATCCAGACCTCCCTGTTGTCAGAACTCCATCCAGCAGACGAGCCTATCACAGCCCGGATCATCGACACCCACTCTGTAGCAGTTATTTTTTTTTGATCCAGCCCAGGTATGCTGATCCAGAGACTAACAGACATGGGGCAGAGCTGCTACCAGCTCTCCTTGTGCCCAGCCACTCACTAGGTGCCCGCGAGGGATGGTGGGTTCTAGCCCTGGCCCACCATCACAGCAGAGCCTCGCAACAAGCCAGATGACCCCCCCCCCCGCACACACACTCCATGAGGGCTGCCATTTTCCACATCCGACCTCCCTCTTGTCAGAACTCCATCCAGCAGACGAGCCTATCACAGCCTGGCTTATGCTGTTCATCAATAAATGCTGTATTTAGAGGTGACTACAAGAGTATGCCACCCTCATGGCAAGCCTGGCAAACTGCCCGTGTCGTATTAGATATGCCAAATTCCAGTAACAATTATGTTAGGTCATTCCCATGACCTAATATAATGGTTTGTGGCTCTTTATGTTCCTGGAGCGAGCAATGCCCTTGGGCTCTACTGGCATGAGACAGGACATATGGAGATGTTACTGGAGCCCGCTGGAGCAAATAGATGATGAACGGGAAGATAGTGATAGTGATAGTGATAGTGATAGTGATAGTGATAGTGATAGTGATAGTGATAGTGATAGTGATAGTGATAGTGATGGAATCAACCTAAATGTCTGTCAATGAGTGACCAGATAAAGAAGTTGTAGTAGTCAGAGATAGCTCAGAATTAGAACATGTGCCATTAAGGCATGATGTGGGCACACCCTACCCCCATGATGAATGAGATCTCAATTCCACTGCTGTATGGGAATTAATACCACAACAAAGTGTGCCACAACCAAATTTTTGGCACCATAACTGAAACATTGACAGCACAACCAAGTGTTGTCAAAATTATTGGAACATAGCAGCTAAAGCACATAATCCTCATCAGCATTACAACTGAGTACTTGAGCATTGCAACCAAATGTGTGTGACCCTGGGTTGTTGTAATGGCAACAATAATAAAAGGGAAAGTAAAGGGTAAAAGTTCTACTTACTACATGTACTCAGTGCAATGAATGCTACACAACCATAAAAATGAAATTGGACTTTTGGGACAATGTGGTAGAACTTACTGATCATAGTAAGTAAAATAAGTCATTTGATGACTTATTTTTTATTTTATTTGATATTTTGATTACTTATTTTATTTGATATGCCAAAAAACAGTAACAAGTATGGATCTCATTCCCATGACCGGAAGGAATGGTTTGAGGCTCTTCCTGTTCCTGGAGTAAGCAGATGCCCCTGGAGTACATTTGCAACAGGACTTATGAAGATGTTACGGTGCCCGCTCAAGCAAATTGATGAACAACGGGAAGACAAGTGATACAAGCAATACAAAATGAGTCAGGAAAAAGAAGATAATTGTTGTATTTTAAAATTCCTATATGACATAAATAACCAAAACAACTGAAAAAAAAAGAATAACTACTGGTTTGATGTGTTTTTACTTGTTTAGTTACAGCTATAGTTGGCTGTGTTCTATTCTTACTACTGTTTCTGTGCTCAGGAATAACTCTTGGATCAGAAGACCATATATGGTTCTGAAGATTGAGTTGAGGTTAGCTGCATGCAAGGCAAGAACTTTGACTCTTTACTGTTCCAGAGTCTAGAAAATAAGGTGGTTACCAAAGGAAAGGCGAAGGGGTGGAAGGAATGAGTAGAGGGTGGCATATTGATATTGTGAAGGCATGAAAACTTTAGTGGTGCATGCAGTGACTCATACTCATATGGAAAAATGGAATTATCTAAATTGTATAGTAGTGTAAGCCAGTGGTATAAAAAAGATTTTACTTAAAGAATTCTATATCTGTAGTTAGATCACAGTATATCCGTTCTGGAGACAAATAGTCAATTGTTCTTTTTCCTGCAAGTTAAGCAAAAAAGTAATAGTTCTGTTGATTATTTCAGTAGTCTTTTCAGACATTTCTTAAAACATTGTATCTATAAATTGATTTATTGGAGTATTGATTTCCTATTGCTTCTGTAACAAATTATGAACACTTCAGGACTTAAATAGGCAAATGTGTTATATAGATTAGGAGGTTTGAGTTCTTATGGGCTAAAGTCCAGCTGAAGGCCTGTGTTCTAGGGCTCTAGGGGAGAATATGTTTCCTTGCCCTCTTCAGTTTCTAGAGGAGGTTTTCATTTCTTGGCTTGTGACTGTCTTCCATCCTAGAAGTCCACAATTGCATCATTCTGACTGCTGTTTCCTAGTCATGATTTCTCCAGCTATCCTGCCTCCTTTGCTCAAAGAACTCTGCTTCACACAGCTCAAGATCTTCACAGTCCCCCTTTGAAATGTAAAGTGACTTACTTTGTGGGGAGGTTAAGGGAAACCATTCTTCTGCAATTCTTATTAGGATGTCTATCTTACTTCCTGTATACAATAGTCTGTAGGAGGCACCATGACAATTTTACAAAGACTGTAAATTTAGTAGGTTAACTCCCATTAATTTGACATATTGAATTCAGGCTTACAGTAGAATAATTTTGTTTTATATGCTTGTCAACACATTTCACATACTTAAGTTCACTTATAAGTTAGTTCAACAAGAAGGTGAAATCATGAGACATAATATTTTCCATTATATGTAAACTTTTTTTTAGTTCATGTCACATATGAAAATATTTTTTAGTCTGAAGTTTATGTTAGACTTATATTTTTCTGAAACATATCAAAAACATTTGCAAATAGTTTTATGGTGTTTTTACATTTGTTTTCTAAGTAATTGCCATTTTGAGCAATTTTATATTGTTTTTTAATATATTTATATAATTTTCTGTTTAAAAATCTGTGATTGCATTTTTTTACTGAATTCTTTAAATTTTATGTTTGTGTTATTTTGTAATTCAATGATCTCCCCAGGAGCAGCATCATCACATCAATTTATCACTGATTCTTACAAATTCATATTTACTACTACTGGACATGAATATACTTAGGGTAATGTTTTATACCTCATTATCCTCTGTCACTCAAAGATTCCCATATTTCTCAGATAAAATGCATTTTTTGGGCAATTTTTATATCATTTTCCTTTAGATTTTTACTATTATGAAACATATAC
Organism: Cryptotis parvus; assembly: GCA_021461705.1. NCBI lineage: Eukaryota > Metazoa > Chordata > Mammalia > Eulipotyphla > Soricidae > Cryptotis > Cryptotis parvus. Next base: position 19,858 of record JAJIBD010032308.1, read on the forward strand.
CTTGTCTAGTAAAAGCCTAATCCAATGATCACATTTTTGTTTCTACAATAGTGCTAGAATTCGAGCAAATTGATGAATAACGGGATTCAAGTGATCAAGTGATCAAGTGATAAATTAGACATGGCTGTAGGTCATTGTAAGGGTTGGCCACCCCATGGAGTGACTGACTGGGGAGCCTAGGAACGCCGCACCTACCAAGGAAAACTCTGAGAGACCAAGTCCTATGCAAAAGCAAGGGTTTTATTAATAAGCGAGTATACTCGGGCTCATAGCGTGACCCCAAGTGGTCAGTGGCTAAGAGCCCCGAGCCCTTCCAGGGACGATCTTTTAAGGAATAATTCCCGCGCTACAGAAAAGCCCATGCATAACTATTCAATAGGTTTAAAATATTACATCAAGGTCTGCGTGCAGGCAGCCAATCACTCTGCACCAGGTAACCATCACCCACCAATCTGAGTGTGCCTAATACTTCTTTCCATATTTGGCACGGCATGGGCCTAGTCAGGTATCATACCAAATACAGAGGGGGACATCAGACGCAACCTCTCGGGAATGTTTGCCTTATAGCCCTCCCTGGAATTATTTGCTTAAGGCCCTTCCTGCTGTGCTCTTGTCTTGTCCAGCCATCATTTTATCAGTTACTTTCAGTTGAGCCATCATTTTATCAGTTACCTCCATTTTATCAGTTGCCTCTGGTTCCTGTCTTTGTGTTCTGTGGGCAAGGGGCCATTCTTTCATCATAAATCCGTTAATTATCCTTCCTTTTAAATTAGGAATTTACTCGTAGTTTCAAATTACATATTCTTTATTTCCTTCTGAGACTTTAGTAGCACTTTTAATGTTCACTTTTCTACTAAGACATTGTTTAAGGTGCTCTAAGTTGCTATGGTTTCTTTACCATGTTTCTCACCAGCAATGACCTTAACCATATTTCTTTTTTTTTCTTTTTGGGTTACACCCAGTGATGCTCAGGGGTTATTCCTGGCTCTGCTCTTAGGAGTTACTCCTGGCAGTACTTAGGGGACCACATGGGATGTCGGGGATTGAACCCGGGGTCGGCTGCAAGCAAGGCAAATGCCCTACCCACTGGACTATGACTCTGGCCCCCTTAACCATATTTCTAATGTAAGGGTTGGCCACCCGGGGGGTGACTGACTGGGGAGCCTAGGAACGCCGCACCTACCAAGGAAAACTCTGAGAGACCAAGTCCTATGCAAAAGCAAGGGTTTTATTAATAAGCTTAGTATACTCGGGCCCATAGCATGACCCCAAGCGGTCAGTGGCTAAGAGCCCCGAGCCCTTCCAGGGACGATCTTTTAAGGAATAATCCCGCGCTACAGAAAAGCCCGCTCATAACTATCCAATAGATTTAAAATATTACGTTAAGGTCTCGCGGCGCAGGCAGCCAATCACTCTGCACCAGGTAACCATCACCCACCAATCTGAGTGTGCCTAATACTTCTTTCCATATTTGGCACGGCATGGGCCCAGTCAGGTATCATACCAAATACAGAGGGGGACATCAGACGCAACCTGTCGGGAATGTTTGCCTTACAGCCCTCCCTGGAATTATTTGCTTAAGGCCCTTCCTGCTGTGCTCTTATCAAGCCATCATTTTATCAACTATCGGTTGAGCCATCATTTTATTAGTTACCTCTGGCATTTTACCAGCTACCTCTGGTTCCTGTCTTTGTGTTCTGTGGGTGAGAGGCCATCCTTTCACTACCAACAATGTATTCAATTTAATCCACAATTTTTTCTGCAATGTTCCTCAACATTTTCAATTATCTAGCATCTAATTCCAATACTATATATACAAATATTTATTATTACCCTATCCATACCCAACTTTTATTTCCAAAATATGCTTTAATTTTTTATTGTTGTGGGAAAAGTCTCCCAAACTTAGTGATGTAAAATTACACATTGTCTAAAGTTTAATAGGGTCTGCCAGACACTACTCTCTTTTTAGAATCTACAGGAAAAATACATTGATTTGTATTTTATATTTTCTAATGACTGTCTCAAACTTTTGAAAGAGGAAGCCTCAGTTTCCCTTTGCCAACCTGAGAGAAGCCCACAGTTTCCCCCACCAGCAGTTCCATTTGCCCCCCATTTACCTACCCAACTTCATCCTAAGGCCCTATCTTTAACATTCCTGGTTTCCATAGGACCATACAATTCTGTCTGGAACTAGGAGTCACAAGACTAAGATAATAATCAATACCTGAGGCAGATTGCCAGAAAGACCCAAAACAGCCAGACCACCCTGAAGATTTCCGGCATTCTCTGTAATACTTGGTTGATAACAATAGGCTTTTAAAAGAGTTTACACAAAATCCCTTTACTTTTAACTTAGTCCTATACTAAGTTCCTCCCCGCAAGGGAAGTTCCTTTTCACTTTTCCTCTACTTTCCAATAAACTTTTCTATTTTCTAATTCTGAGTCTGAGCATCTTTATTATTCAATATTTTCATTCTTGAAAATATTGAAGAACCTGGGAATTGCGATCGAACACAGAGACCAGGCTCCGCTGCTTCTGCCTCACCTGCATCACTTTGATTCATGGAGCTTTTTCCATCCTTGAAAGAAGAAACAGAATCTTCAAATTTGGACACTGATCTTATGTTTCCATTAAGGTTTCTTTTTTGACTTCATGAGGTGGCAGTTTGAGAAGCAGCGTGCTTTGCCATCATATAGCAGTTCTCGGAGTGTTTTCCAGGATCTTTGCCCAGCACTCGCTCCTGGCAGTGATTGGGGCTGGGGGGGTGGCTATGCATGGTGTTGGGAAGCAAATCAGGGTCACATGCATACAAATCAAGTGCCTTAACCTCTGTGCCATCTATTTTTCTCTTCCTTTCCCCTCTTATTCCCAAGGATTCCTATGGTTATATTATGCCTATAAGGACAGTTTTCCTGACTCAAAATCCTTAGATGAATCACATATGCCTTCTGACATGTAATGTAACATAATTTCAAGTTCTGGGAATTAGGAAGTGAGCATTTTATGTTGGACTTTATTCTCGTTTTATCTGTATACCTTGTAAGGAGATTTAAATTTCAAGCCCTAAATCTTTTCATTTTCTTAATCATCTTTTCCGATTTGAATAAGTGGTTGTATTCTCAAATTAAAGTGAGGTGAAATTTATCTCCCATATTATTTTCTATACTGCTGTCCTTTGTTTAGGCAGCAATCACACTACCCTAGAGTCAGGAAGGTCATGGAGTTTAATGGCAACCGAATACATATTTCAATACCTTAATATATACCAATGTATATACAAATGTATACTTGTACTTTTCTAATTGCAGTTTCCTGATATCTTCTCAAAAATTCTTTATGCTTTAAAAAGGAAAAAATTAAAGTATTTCTTAGAAAATTTTTAGCTGAGATAAAAGATCAATATAGCATAAGATGTCTATTGGAGAACACTGTTCTAAACAGATTATTTGAATAGAAAGAATGCTTACAAAAAAGGTGACATTTGGGATACATTATCTGAGAAGAATAAACTCAAATGATAACAGTCCATTGTCTAGTACCTTATTTTACTATATTAAACAATTTTTGATTGATGGATAATTAGTTTTAGTTGATGTTCCTACCAATTTGTACTGCTTTGGTTAAATAGCCCCATACATTTATTTAGGTTTTAGCATGTAAAGCTAGCATCTGATACTTTATATAACAATTCTATCTGACTACCCGATTTATAATATAAAATTCACTCCAGAAAAGATTTTAACTGCTCCTTTGTAGAAAAATGAAAGTAAAATTTTGATAATTTTGTACAATGAAATAATCTTAAAAGATTGCTTTCAATACCTCTTTGGGAAAAATCAACTATGTATGACTGTATAGAAAAACACATATTTTAATCTTTCTAGAATTTGGCACAGATGTGGAAACAGATATGTGAAGTAAATGAGTTTCTATCTTATAATCTATGGAGCTCTAAGAATTTCAAAAGAACTAAATAGATGAGTTTCTAACCAAAGTGTTCTGTTTTATCTGATTTATGTGTTAGTTCTGGATGCCCTTTGTTTGAACAATGGCTGTTTTTGGCTGAAACAATTGGATAAGAATTGCATAAAATAATTTGACATACATTCTAGTCAGTGATGTACAGAAACTAAATCCTGGTCTTTTGTTCCTTAACTTAAAATCTGTAATAGCTATTTGCCAATTTCAAAATTATATGTGTGTGCATGTGTGTGTGTGTGCGTGTGTGTAGTATTTAATTATGCCTTGCCTATTATTCCTGACCTTATTCTTCTCTATATCTCTAATTTTTCATTAATAGTCTTCTTAATACCCTAAAGACCCCCATAGGTTCTGTATTATTTGTAAACTATCAACCTTGCTTCCATGTTTCCAGGCGATCTTCAAAACTTTGAGAATATTTGCATGTGACTTTTTGTTACCTCAGTAAATTTTAGTATTATGGGCCGGAGCGATAGCTCAGCGCCGTAGGCGCTTGCCTTGCAACAAAGGCCCGGGTTCGATCCCTGGCATCCCATATGGTTCCCCCTAGCACCGCCAGGAGAAATTCCTGAGCAAAGAGCAGGAGTAACCCCCTGAGCATCGCCAGGTGTGACTCAAAAACCAAAACCAAAAAAAATTTTTAGTATTATCTTCTTTATGCTCATGAAACCCATTATATGCATTATCATAAGTCTTTTAATAATACTCTGCACCTTGTGGTTGTCTTTATCATAAAGTCATGCAATGTTTTCTGGAACTTTCATCTCTACATCTGTTGTACGATTGGTTCATTTTAATGAGTGAAAAAGATCGATCCTAATAAATTTTCTTCCCAAGTACTCACGTTATGCAGAAATGTTTCTGCATTAGAAGGAATTGTAATGTTACCCAAGACGGCAGTTAGGATACCCTGAGGTTCAGGCAGCTGGATTCAGAAGATAGAATCTAGAAGCAAAAAAGTGACTCCAATGGACATTAATGAGCTCCCTAAACACACATTTTTTAATCAAATAATTAGGTTTTAACTTGTTGAGAATCTTTAACCTAATTCCAATGTGTTATTTTATGTACATCAATGAAACAGAGACCAAATATTTACTTGACACTTGATATTACCTAGTATATACTTGATATACTACTTAGTATAGACTTGACATTTGATACTACCTAGTATAGATTTGATAAATAATCAGCCATTACTTTTTTATAACGTGCTGAGCAATGATAAAGATTCTGAAAAAAAGAGAACAGAGAGCCAAAGAGACTATTACATAATTAAGGAGCATGCCTTACATATAGCTTATCAGCACCTTATGATCCTCTGAACATCATAAAGTGCAGCATTGTATGTCCCTGAACATTACTGGAACAGACTAGGTAATTCCTATTGGGGGGATTCTAGAGCTATAGGGTTCGAGAAGCAATGCATCCTTGAACTGTTGTATTGAATCACCAGCCCAAATGAGAATTACAGAAAGGGCATCTGAATTTCCTAATCATTGCTTAGGTATCATCCTCTTCAATAAAAAGGGATATCAGGATAAAAGAGATCTAGTATAAATAAGAAAAGTTTATTTTTCTTATGTAGATGAAAGTTATTAAAATCTTCTTAAAAAGTAGGGGATAATGTTGATTTAAGACCAGGAAAAATGAAATTTAACCATGCTGGTAGTGTGGAAATACTGGACTAAAGAAGGGACACTGGGTTCAAACATGTTGAAGACTTTGGAATGTTCTTCACATAGAGAGGTAAGAGATGAAACCAATATCAGTGTGTCTATAATAGATAGGAGACAGATCAAGATGGGGGAGATAACATTCGGCTATTAAATATATTCTTATAAGGTACAGCATAAATTTGGGGAAATCATTGTAGCACGTTGACTAGAATTTTATTATAATTTGATTTTGAATATTTGTAGTATTGTGAAAGAATATTTGTAGTAGTATGAAAGTGGAACATCTCAAAGCAAAAGTAAGAGCCAGGATATGTTCGAGGATGCAGTTAAGTGGTATTGGTAATTTAAATCACATTGGAGTAGTAGAGATAGTGAAAGTTGTTGAATTCTGGATGCAGTTAGAAACTAAATAGATTCGAATTTGAATTTTATGTGGCATGTGAGAGAAATGAGGAGATAATATATGAGTAAATACGTTGCTTAACCAATGGGAAGAACTTAATTTTCTTGCTAAAGTAGAAAAAGACTGTCAGATTTGAAAAGATCTTGAAAGAAATAAGATCTTTCATTTTTACATATGTTTTTTTGACATGATAATTAGAAATTGAGTGGAAATGTAAAAAATTCAATAGATTATATAAGGTTTAGATTTAGAGGCATATTCAGGCAGGAGTGAGAGATGAAAGTCATTAGATTATAGAGTGCATTTATTGCTCTGGGAACATGAGATCAGGCCAGCTATCACTATCAGAAGAGAAAGAGGATAAAAGCCAGAGCCTTGGAAGCACTTAATTTTTTAGGAAGCAGAGAGATAAATCATTCAGAGAATATTGTGAAGGGGAGGCCTGTGGGTAAAACTAGAACCAGCAGCATTCCAGATGGAAACTAAAAGTAAAAGGTTGATCAGCCATGTCAAATGTAGTTACATTATGTTACACTGAGCAAATTTAGGGTCAAAAAAGTTAGTGGTTTATTGGAATGAATTTATTCCCATTCCTGATTGGAAGAAGACATAAAGGATTTTTTAACATTTGTAATTTTAAAAATATGGTACTTTATTGGAATGGATTTATTCCCTCCCTGATTGGAAGGGAACATAAAGGGATTTTTAATGTTTTTGATTTCAGTATCCCACAATAATATTAAGCTCAGTCAACAAATCCTTATAGTCTGCTGGAATACGTAATTTGATATCTGAGAATGAAAGATACAGCATAATTATAGAAGGAGTAGGTAACTGGCAAAAAATGGGAAGATAATGTGATTCCTAGGGCAGGTGTAAGAATTTGTTGAAGGAAATTTTTGAAAGAAAAAGCATTTATGGTAAACAAAACACCTAATAGTTGTTTTAATTTATTTACGCTTTATTAATTATGGCATTCACGTGGTCAGATATCTCCGTTTCTGTGAAGATGGGTTTTCATAGATGCCAGGCTTTGGCTTGTGTAAATGGTGTAGGCTTGTGTAAATGAGGTAAAGACTCCTTCACAGATACTGCTTTTTTAGCACACTATAAAACAGAACTTCATCTTAAATTGAAGTTGACAGAAACTAACCTTTTATGTTAAACACAGCAGATTTTATGTATAATCCAACAATAATCTTTCTAGGATTCCTTGATATATTTTGGATTTCTCTTTTCATTTTAATAGTTCAAGGAAAATACTTGTTAATTTGAATTTTAAATGTAGGGTATCAGAGTCTTTTGCAAGTGAAAGTAGTGGTAAAAGGGGCTTAACTTTCCTCTTGATGAGTCCACACAGCAGCAAAGTATATCCTGTTCTTGGAGCATGAGAGATAGTATAGTGTAGTAAGGTGTTGCTTTCCAACATCACATATTGTCCCTAAGTCCTCCCAGGAGTGATCCCTGAGCACAGAGCCAGGAGTAATTGCTGAGCATATTTGGGTATGGGCCAACATCCGCTTCCCATCAAAGTAATTCTGTTTTCATTTTAAAGGCGTGAAATTATCAATTTATGATATGTCCCTTTAAGGAGAGTTTGACTATAGTTTCAGGGACTTGTACATCAGCTAGCTTCATTTGTTCTTTTCAGAATTACATTGTGCCACTATCAGAATCTCCTGCCACACACTGGTGGCATTAAATATCCTGCTCTTTGGCTTCTATAATTTACTTATTTGACACTTCATCTTCACTCTGCTTTTATTTCTTTTCTAAATTAAGTGGGAAACAGGTTTAGGAATATAAACCTGTCATTCCTAACAACTTGTCTGGTGTTTTCTGACTTGGTTAGATGCAGACATTCATAGTGAGACAATAAATAACAGGGTGATATTAAGGTCTCAGACTCACAGAGAATGTGGAATGTTGGAAAACAACACCAAAGAGCTTTCCCATTCCCCTGGCCTCATCGAGTGGTTTTTTTTTTTTTGTACTTGGTTTGCAAATCCAGCCCTTACATTTCCAAAGAACATCTTTAGAGTAAACACTATCCAGCCATCATTTAATTTTTTCCCTTAAATTGTATTTGACTATTTTGCCATTCTCTCACAGATAGATCTTTCTGGAGTACAAAATATTCAAGCAAATTTATTTTCTAAGTAAACATGTATTTTGACTTTTTATGCAAGCAGGCTCTATTAGGCATCCTGTATTTGAAGCTATGCATCTCTAAAATATGCAAATTCATATTTTTAGCTGACACAGTGGATTATAAATTTCTTATGAGTTTATGCTGGCCTTTTAAGCTACCAGTAATATTATCTTACCATTAATTCTCAAACACCTTTCACTAAAACCCATTTAAATAAGGCAAACATTTAATCACCTACCTGCTTATTTTATTTGTGAATGAAATATCTAAAGATTTAAATCCATTTAAATAAAATGAAGCAAGGCAGTTAAAAAAGGTGTTTGAAAGAAGGAAAAAATCAAATTCAGAGGCAAACACGCACTTATATATATCTTCAAAATACTCTCTGTTTATTGACAATACCCCACACTTGGACTGTACAGCCTAGAATTTTCATCTATACAGGACATGTATGCAAGTAGTAACTTGACATCTCTACTGGAGTGTTCAATACACATTTCAGTCTCAAAATTCCCAAAGTTGAATTAGTAACTTTTAAATCCCAAATCCTCTGTAAATCTATTTCATTTCACAGTATTTTTTTATCATTCACATTATTTAGGCAAATACTATAGTATTGTTTTTGAATGTTATTCTTATAGTCACAGTCCTCCTTTAGGAAATTGTTGTTGACTTAATAATCACGACAGATCCATATTTTGACTACACCTCACCACTGCACTTCCTTCCTGCCTGGTGTATAGAATTAACAACAATGTCTCCTATGCCACTTCGCCCATTAGAATCTGTTCTCAAGAGTCAGCATCACTTTCTAAGAGAACAGGTTTTATCAATTCTCTGCATAAAATTCTGCAAACTTTTTAGAGTTATTGGAGTTATTTTCCTCAAATGTGTATTTGGGCCACTGACCATGGGGCATACTTTCTGTAATGCAAATTAGTATATCGTCACCGGATTTCTTCTAATAGTCTCTGTGCATGATAAAATCTATGAAAATTTCAAAGAGTAGCTATCACTTAGATGATGGACTGCCACTGTGTAAGAAATTAAAAGCAGAAGAATATGGAGAGCATCTGCACTTTACCAAAACTGGCAAAATGTTGTTTATAACTTTCTTCTATTTGATCACTTGATCACTTGATCACTTGAATCCCAGTTATTCATCGATTTGTTCGAGCGGGCGCCAGTAACATTTCCATTGGACCCTATCATGTGCCAATGTAGCCCAATGGCATCTGGTTGATTCAGGAATATGAAGAGCCTCAAACCGTATATATATATTTATACATGCATATATATGCTGGGAATTCCCAATCTGCATACCATAATACTAGATTCCACCCTAAGAAGACTGTTGCTAATGAGCCACTGTCAGGAAAACTGTACCTCTACAGTGTTGCCAAAAGCTACCTGTGCTTTTGACACTGGTGCCAAAAGCTACCTGTGATAGCAGACTGTACACTATCCCAAGGTTCATAGCAGGTCTTCTTCCCACACTTGAACAAAGCACCTTGCTAAACTGAGCTTCCTTTTATTGAGATCTTGAAGCCCAGTACAATCCTTGCTACAACATTCTGGGTTCAAATATAGCTTTACTTTTTGCGTAAACTAAATAAAAATAAGTGTCATTTATCTTTTTCCTATTTGCTTCAAAAATATACTATGTAAACATACTTATAATCAGTATTCCATCACTGTATCACTGTCTTCCCGTTCACCATCGATTTGCTCAAGTGGGCACCAGTAACATCTCCATATGTCCTGTCTCATACTAGTAGAGTCCAAGGGCATCTGCTTTCTCCAGGAACATAAAGAGCCTCAAACCATTCCATTAGGTCATGGGAATGAGGTCTATAATTGTTACTGGTATTTGGCATATCAAATATGACATGAGTAGCTTTCCAGACTCTGCTGTGCGGGTGGGGTACTCTTGTAGTCACCTCTAAATCCAGCATTTATTGATGAAACACGTGGCCGCTTGGGTGGAGTTCTGATGAGAGGGGAGTCCGGATGTGGAAAATGGTAGCCCTCATGGAGTGGGGGGGTCGTCTGGCTTGTTGCGAGGCTCTGCTGTGGTGGTAGGCCAGGGTAGAACCCACCATTCCTCCCAGGCACCTCATGAGCGACTGAGCACAAAGAGCTGGAGAGCTGGTAGCAGTTCTTCCCCATTGTATATATATATATATGTATATATATATATATATATATATACATATATATGTATATACATATATATATATGTATATACATATATGTGTGTGTGTGTGTGTGAATATAAATTTATATCACAGTGGTATGCCACTTTCTTCAATCTGGTAGAATCAATGATGAGAGCTCTTAAATTTTCATACCAGTAGCATGGTCAAAAATCTTAGATTTTTTTTTCTTTTTGGATCACACCTGGCAATGCTCAGGGGTTACTGCTGGCTCTTTGCTTGGAAATTACTCCTGGTGGTGCTCAGAGGACCATATGGGATGCCGGGCGATCAAACCCAGATTGGCTGTGTGCAAGGCAACGCCCTCCCTGCTGTGATATCACCCAGCCCCATGGACAAAAATCTTATTGGGTAAAAGTCAAGAAAGATGGTTTTATGTTAAAAATAGTCTAAAAGCAGTAACAAAATATCCCTGATCAACTCTTATTGCTTTTTCATAGAACTCTTTTCAAAGAGATTCTTATGTCTTGTATGTAAGAGGTTAAAAAATAAAAGATGGTATAAATAATACTCCTGCCCCCTCGAGGTGTTGCAGGTGTGGCTGCAGTGCCTGTTTGCATCGGCAGGTGGCAGACAGGAGACAAGCAAGGCTACACCCAGGGCTCTGCCCTGTGGGCCCTGGATGGTTGATGGTCTGATATAGAAAAGTTTGGGCCCCTGGGATGAACCCAGAGACATGGCAGAGCCTGGAAAGCTACCCGTGGTGTATTCGTCATGCCAAAAACAGTAACAATAATGGATCTCATTACCAACAAATGGAGACGTTACTGGTGCCTGCTTGAGCAAATTGATGAACAATGGGAAGACAAGTGACAGTGATAATTAATACTATCTGAATGGATTAGGACTGGGAAAGTTATCTGGACATACAAATCACTGTAGAGAGAACATAGAAGCGAATCTCAGGAAAACTGGGTTCCAGTCCAGACCTTTCCACTAACCATTATACCATATTTATATATATATATATATATATCTTAGAGGTATTTATATAAATCACCAAACATTGATAGATTAAGAAATTCCTTCAAAACATATCATTTGGGGATTCTAAATTCTTCTAGGAAACAAATTTCATATTTAGCTTGTTTACATGTGAAAATCAATGAGATATTTAGAGATTTAATTTCTTCCCACATTAAATGATATTTTTGGTTTTAGTGGTGGTGGTAGGAGACACAGTTCCAGGAAACTCCTAAAATAGCTGTCATTACACCAATTTTCTAAACATTCTGATGATATATTTCTTAAAAGACCTATAAACTGTTAATGGAGAAATTCTTTAAGTTAAACATGGATTTATAAGTTCAAACATTAAAACATTCCTTTCAAGTAAATGTATCTGTATATAATGGAAAAATAGTTGTATGATGATACCATGTTAGTTTTCCTTATCCAACAGTAGGATAAGGCATAAACACTATCATGGAAAAAATGGAAAAAAAATAAAACTTATTTACTGGGAACTGGGAAGTTTCCTATATACTTGATAGTATTTATTTTCAGATAAACAAGTGAATTTGAAACAAAAGTATTCCTGTGGTATTAAAAAGTGCCAAATCTTTAACATTTTTTTCAGACATTTTTGACATGAAAACTTGCATTTTCTTCTGTAATTTACTTCTAAATATGAAGGGAGGCAGGGTAATTTAAAAGACTAAGTAAGGCATTTGTGCTTACTACAATGTGCACAATTGTAATAGCCTAATTATACTAATTACACTAGAAGGGAAAATATGCTGGATACATGTTTCTGTTGTTATTATGTCTGTAGAGAGAATGATGAAAACAAAACATTGCATTTACTATATATTTTTATATTTCAGTGTTATTTTCTTTTAACAAGTTAGTGATTGTTAAAAATGTAAACATTTTAGAAATTCCCTGTGCATATTGAATAATATAAACGTTAAATATATATATATATACCAGGTCATGGGCAGAGATGACAAATGATAGTATGTTTAGGTGAATAAATCTGAATTGTACTTAAAATTTACTGCACATGGCAACAATAAAAACACGTGATTATATGTTGGTTTAAAATACTTTAACAGTATTATAGTAAGTTTTACTATTTACTGCTTTATCATCTGAAGTTATTTTGATAATTAAAAGAAATAACATTTATTTTCATTTTAACTCCCACTAGAAGTTAGAAGTCTGAATACATTCGCCTATTTTGTTTTGTTAAATCATCATTTGTGCATCGTAGATTTCATAATTGGAGAAAAGTATTTCCAACTCTATTACAGAGAGGACCCGAGACAGCCTGTTGGCCTTACCTTCAGTTTCACTCAGCTTCACTCAGCATCCAAAGCTTCTCCGCTTGAGAAGCTGCTGTCTTTCTGCAGTCTAGAGTTCATTAGTTGTCTATATCTGACTGCCAAATAGACTAAATTCCTTGCTTGAACCATCAAAATCTCTGTCTCCAATTTCTGTCTCCCACACAGTTTGCTCACCTAAAGTTCCAGTGCTTCTCCGTGGTCCAAACAAGCCAAATTTTTCAATTAATGTACTCCTTGGTCAATTAAGCCTTAACATTGTTCATGCAATGTTTTCCTCCTTTCCATTTTCATTTACCACAGACATATTAAATCTCCAGGGACAAACCAGAATACTAAATTATTAATTAAACAGCTGTATTCACTATGTGAATATTCACTCTCCCTCTACACACTTCATCCATTTGGATGGCTTAATTGCAGTCAAAACATTAGTGTAACATTTTAATTTTATTCTCTTTTAAAATGGATCACATCCTTACTTTTCTCAAAGTAATTTGTACACATAGTATCCATAGTATAGTATAGATTTCAAATTTTGTAATAATATACCAGAACTACCATTGATTTATTAAAATTACTTCATGTGTTTATTTAATAACATCTGACTTGTATTATATATCTATGGCTTTCAAACACCTTAGTTGAAGTTAAAAAATCTTGTTTTAGAGTTTAATTATGAAATAGAAGAAAACGAGGAAAGAATGAATATGATATATTGATAACTTGTATCACTTTTCTTCCCATTGTTCATTGATTTGCTTGAGCAGGTGCCAGTAACATCATGGGTACCAGTAATGTCTCCAATCGTCCCTGTCACGTGGAAGTGTAGCCCAAGGGCATCTGCTCATTCTGGGAACAAGAAGAGTTTCAAACCATTCATTCAGGTCATGGGAATAAGGTCTATTATTGTTACTGTTTTTGCCACATTAAATATGACATGGGTAGCTTGCCAGGCTCTGCCATGCAGGTGGGATACTAATATATTGATAAGAAAAAAACTGTTAGCAGATTGAGATTGTTAACTAGAATATATTTTTCTGAGAAATAATTATTAGGAGAAAATCTGAGATATTTTGAGTGAATAGCCTTAGCATGATTAAAATCAAGAAAAACATTAATTGTCATCATTATATTCAAAAAAGGTGAACGGGATGAAGACAGTGAATGCTGAATATAGTATTTGGAAATGCAGAAAGTTTGTACAAAATGTCAGGAATGATGTCCTGGCCACTTTTAATCAAAAGCATTATCTAAAATTACTGATAAAAATGTGTTCTAAGTGGTTCAAGGTGTGGCTTGATTGAATTGGAGAGTTCTGAGATACTTTCATATCAGCTAAGTCAATAGAATAAATCATTTCAGAATGTGAAGAGTGAATGTTTAAAATCATAGCATTTAGAATTGGAAGTGAAGTCAGAAATCTAAAGCCAAGGCCAACAGCTATGATCAGTCTTCTTTTATATAAAGTCTAAGCCATTTAACCTCATATTCCTTCTGGATAGGGCAAATATTTTTTATACTGAAGATAATTAATGGCACCCACATCTATTCTTATCTATATATTTTCTTTGGCTTGAAGTGTGATGTGTGTGTGCTCATGCATGTTTTGTGTACAAATTAACTTTTTATAAATACCTAGATATAGAAATATTTTGTACAGTGGAATGGCAATTTTGTATTTTGTTTTAAAAATTAGGAAATTGCTATTTATATTATCCATCTTTTCTCTGAAGAATATGAAATTGTGTCTGCAAGGACAATTTAAATCTCTCCAACAAGAGATCTTAAATACCTATCTTTAAGATCTTAAAGATACTTTAAGATCTTAGGTCTTATCTTAAAGATAAGACCTAAGATCTTTAGGTCTTAAATACCTATCCCTAGTAGTAAAAACAATTTAACTTACATTTATTTTTATGTATAAAGCTATACCAATTATTACTATGGTTTTACCTTTAAGAAAAGCATAAATGTTGGCATACATATTATGGATTCAACTATGACTTTGATATTATAAATATATAAATTAATGAAGTTCATTGTATTACTTGGTAAAGAAATAGGTGACTAAGTATATATTTCTAATAAATAATTTGAATAAATATGAATAAGTTAACATTTTATTAGCTTGGTAAAACATATTTCAACACAATACTCAGCATGGTGCTAGCTTAATGGATATACAAGAAGCATTCTTCTTAAAGTCAGAAAGAAGACAATGATATTCTCTATGATAGAGGCACTGTATACATTCTGTTCTTTAACTTAGAAATAGAACTACTCCATGAAAATATTTGATAAGCTAGGGTTTATATTTTATAGATTCACAGCTTGATATGTTTTTATTAACCTATGCCTAAATTTTGCACAAGTAATATTAATGTGTCCAATTTCTGGGTAACCATTGTGAAGACAAAATTGCTTTAGACCTGTTTTCTTCCCTGATAGTTGAAAATGGGGCAACTGCATCTTGCCACTTGGAAACACATAGAAAGCAACATTCTGAGACTGACAAGTTCCTGGACACTTGGGCTTTAGGATTTCTATAGAATATGGCCAGTTAAATCACTACATTTATTTATTTATTTATTCATTCATTCATTTATTTATTTATTTATTTATTTACTTATTCATTCATTCCATTCATTTATTTATCCATTTATTTATTTATTAGGGGGCATACTTGAAAAGTGCTTATGGGTGACTGGTGCTAACTGGATGGTGATGGGCATGTTCTGGGACAAATCCAAAAGTGCTGCACAGGTCAAGGGCCTTGGACATGCTAAGAATGTGCTCTGCAACTTATCCACCTGGCACTTACAGCTGTTAAACTTTAACAGTAGCATTGTCTATATATTTTAGTCTTTTTTAACAGTAGCACTTTCCATTAATTCAGGAAGTAGTATTTACAAAAAAAAAAAAAGTACTAAAAATAATAGCAGGTAAGGTTATTTTATATTCAAATTAGTTTCAATTATATACATGGAAAACCCAAGATTCACTAAATAATATAGCGCACCCAAAATGCATTGGAAAATGACAAATAAAATTACCAATAGTTATTCTGTTCAAATATCAAAGTTATAAAATATAGTAAAAGCTTTCACAATACTAATAGGAATAATAAGATATTCTATGATGATGGTACATGAAATATGTATATGCACATCTGTGTATAGTGTTCAATAGAACCTAATTAGTTTTTCTATTTTATGATAAATATTTATTTTTCTCCCTTTTATTTTTTGGTCACACCTGGTAATGCTCAGGGGGTTACTACTCTTGGCTCTGAACTCAGGAATTACTCCTGGTGGTGCTCAGGGGACCATATGGGATACCAAGTATCGAACCGGGTCCACCACTTACAAGGCAAACACCCTACCCGCTGGACTATCGCTCCAGGCCCATGATAAATATTCTAAATGCATTTCTTATTTCATTGTCATTATTCAGCAGAAAACATTTGGGCAGCAGATTGGGCCACACCCAGCAGTATTGAGGACTTATTCCTAGCTCTACATCAGGAAATATTCCTAGAGAGCAAAGGTTAGTACTAGGTTTGGCTGCATACAAGGCAGTCCCTTTAACCTGTTCTATCTCTCTTGCCTAGTAGAAAATCTTCCCCTGTGCCCAATTATTGAGCACTGCGGTTTGTAATACAGATACTGAAAGATTGTTATGTATATTCCTTTGCCCTACTTTCATTCCTCACTTCTTGTCCAGTGTATTATTTCCAGCTATTATTGTCATACTGGTCCCTTCTCTATCCTATCTACCCCTCTCCTCAGACACACTTGTGGTAGATTCCAACCATTGACTAGTCAATTAGTTTTTAATAGCAAATGGCAAAGAGTAAATTTCATATTGATTTCAGTGTACCATTCATTTGAAATATATGAAACAACCCATCTAATTTTTTTTCATTTATTTTTCTATTTTTTAAAAACATTTTTTCATTTGTTCAAAAATGTTGTTTTCAGGAATGGAGATATAGCATGTAGGGATTTTACCTTTCGTCAGAAAACTCTGGTTCAGTCTCCACACCTCCTTATGGTCCCCAGAGCCCTGCCAGAAGTGATCTCTGATCTCAGAGTCAGGAATAAGTCCTGAATACTGCTGGGTGTATACTGTTGGGTGCATCCTCCCACCCTCCCCCGCAAATACAAAAAACAACAACAAATATCATTTCCAAATTTCCATAAACTACTACAAATAAAAAGTTTAAAAAATTCGAATTTGTCCTACTTATATGGAATTTGGGTATCAGGACGGCCTCTCAACTGGTGTTTAGGAGGTGAGACCACGTTGGTTATTCCTGGTCAGGGAGAACAATGGTTCAGTTCAAGAGGCATAGAATGGTACCCTCTGGTGCATGTGGTACCCAGTCACCCAGGTAGTGCTGGGGGGTCTCCAGGGATGCACCCAGCAATGACTAAGGGAATGTTTTGCCAGAATAATAAAAATCAGAATCAGAATTTAAAAAGAATATTTTGCCAGTACATGTGTCCTTACTGTTAACGCTAACTCCTGGCCCCTAGAATTTTTTTCCATTCAAATAATTTGTGAATCTACCAATGAGTATCACTTGCTGTTGGAATGGCACAATTTATTGTAAATTTGATTTCAACATTTTTTGTTCATAGTTTTAAGCAATGGTAACCCATGTAGAGATAATCAAATGAAAAAGGGGGTATGCAGACTTTGTTGTAGCAAATGGGTTCCCTAAAACTGGTTGGAGTGTTAGGGAGTAATGTATTTCAGTTTGAAGACTTCTTGTGTTTTTTGAAATCTTTTTTTTAAATTAGACAATATTTTATACAAAGGTTTTTATCCTGAAAGACAAAAAGACAGATAATGCATACTGGAAATGGCTTAAAATTTCTTATTAATTATGTTCTGGATTATTAGAAGTATTAATTTTTATTTGACATTACATTTTGTTATTTTTTTTCTTTCTATTAGTTAATTTCTTCAGATCACTAGCTTTATGATAGCACTGCCTTTACTCTGTGTTCATATGATGGCACATAAAAACAGATGAGTGAAAGAATCAAATTACCATTTCCTAATCAAATATCTACAAACAGACATGTGAAATGCTATGGACAAACTTCTGTTTCAGAAAGCAGCATGATCTCTCTAATTTTATGATGATAGTATTTCAGAAGCATGTTTCACTTTCAAAACTATAAATCATAAATTTTAAAACTCTAATTTTATTTTTTCACCACAATAGTGCTTAGGGGCCTCTAGGACTACACCAGTGATGCTGGAGTAGATCTGAAGGAAGGATATAGTGAATTAGATATAACCTTGGTTTCCAGCATATTAACATGTAGTCTAGCCCTTTGAGCCATCTCCCTGGTAAATAATTACTAATCTATTTTCAAAACTGAAAATTGTTTTCAGTATTAAACTTATTAACATTTTCATAGTTGCCGACCATCTATCTTCACTCCCATTCCTTCCCACTCTAATTAACACATGATGTTCTCAAGGGTGGCACTGAAGCATTTCGGTGAAATGATTATCACCCTACGGAGCCCTTCTTTTGACATCAATGGTCACTTCCTTGTAGAATGGCGAGATCCTAGTGGTGAATCCATAGCTCAGTTCATGAAGGATATTGATGTATTGGGTTTGAACACCCTGTTTTGCTAGGGCTTTGATGACCGCTTCAGTCTCAACAAAATCAAAGGCTTTCTTTAAGTCAATGAATGTGAGACAGAGTGGCATCTGAACTCCCTACAAAGTTCAATGAGCTTGGTTACCGTGTGGTTATGGTCGAATGTGCCAAATCCTTTTCAGAAGCCAGCTTGTTCACATGGTTGTCCTTCATCTAATGTTCTGCCAATCCTGTTCAGGATGACTTGAGTGAGCAGCTTGTAGATGACGGTCAACAGGCAGATAGGATGATAGTTGCCAATGTTGTGGACGTCTCCATTCTTGAACAGTACAACTGTTCTGCTGGTTTTCCATTGGGAGGGCACCTTGCATTCAGACTGGTAGCATCTGAAGAGTCAAGCCAGTGTATTGATGAGTACTGACTGTAGATTCTTCAGGTGTTCCAGTCTGAACTTGTCTGGGCCAAGTGCTGTTGGCTTCTTTACCGAAGAAATGTCATATTGGATTTCATAAGGGAGAACGTTGGGAATGACATATCCATCCTGCAGAATTTGGTATGCGGACAGGTGGACGTGGCTATCAAAGAGATCTGAGTAGAAGTCATGGATAATCTTCTCCATTGCCTTTCTGGAAGATGTGATAGATCCATCAGGACATCAGAGGGCAGTCATCTTGGTCATATAGTTGGCGAAGGACAGGAGGGCGTTTGAAATGATTTTCCCGGCTTCTACTGGCGTCCGCCAGTATTTCTGCTTTTCTCTCTTTGAGGTCTTCATTTATCGTTTCTCTGCACTGTTTTGCGAGCTTGGACATTAGCATTTGGTCTTCCTGAAGCTCGCGACTTGCCACATTGGCAAATGAGCTCCACAGTTTTTGAAGACAGGCCTCCTTTTGTGTCTTTTTCTATCTCGGCATTCTTTTGCACAATCATGGAGGCAACTACACCACCTCCGCTTTCATTGCAGCAGTTATGTATACCTATGTGGAGAACCCAACATAACGAGCGACCTAACACCTGAGCTGCACAGGAGGAAGAGATTGGCATAGAAGGCCTTCAAGAGCATTTAAGAAATACATAAAAGGACAAAGAACCTATGGCTCCGGGCACATCTCTTCAACTTCACCATTCTTCCTGCATTAACATATGCCTCAGAGACCTGGGCTCTATGAAAGCAGGATGAGAACACTATCCGGGTCTCCCAAAGTAGAATTGAAAGAGCTATGTTTGGAATATCATGCCTCACTCAAGTAAGAGAAGGAATCCAGAGTTCCGACCTCCATTGATGATCCAGAGTCAGGGATGCTGTCTTGTTTTCCAAGGCATAAAAAATCAGATGGGCTGGACATGTAATGTGATTTGGAGATGACCACTAGAATAGAGCCGTTACCAACTGGATCCCACAGGACGTCAAAAGATCACATGGCCACCCACCTACAAGATGATCAGACTTCTTCGTCAAGACCCTGAATGAATGGTTTGAGGCTCTTCATATTGGGCTACACTGGCAAATGATATAGTCAATTGGAAACAGTACTGGTGCCCGCTCGAGTAAATCGATGAATAACGGGATGTCAAGTGATCAAGTACATTTCAGTAGACCTTCATTGTGACTCTGCGTGTGTGTGTGTGTGTGTATGTGTGTGTGTGTGTATGTGTGTGTGTATGTGTGTGTGTGTTGCAGGACATCTAAAAGCCTAAAAGCCTCTGCATCTGCCCTGGATTGCCTCCTGCAGATCACTTTGTAGATAGGGGTCTAGTTTAAATGTGGCAGTTTATCTGACCATGTATTCTGTACTGGCTGGTATAAATATTCTCTCATGCTACCACAATCATCGTGGGACTAGCTAGATCTTACCAGCATATTTGCCTGGCCACGTTGGATCTCTAAGTAATTAGACCAGAGAGAAATGCTGTTTGCCTCCAAGCAAGCAAGCAGGGCTCCCTTGATAACTCAAAGGCAACTAATATACAAAACTACCCTGAAGTAGACGAGACTCTTGTGAAGGCTTGGAGAAATATTTAACTGGCATTAGGATAGTCTTTGGTACAGAGGCATGCCTTATCAGAAACCCCCTTCTCTACCCTATAAAGGCATTTCCAGGTAGATTATGGCTCAAGACATTAGGTGAGGTGCTGGGAGAAATTACCTGAGGACATTTGACCCTCCCTGCCAGGGGAAGTTACATTTAGCTTACAGCTCCTCCCAGCTCTGCTAGGAGGCTTTGAATTAGCTCTGGGTTCTAGTAAACAGCCAGAAGGCCTCCTGAAGTTGTTACATTTCTATAGAGCTGTTTTCCTGTTTTCATCTCTAGATAGCCCATCCCAAAGTGAGCCAGGCTGGGAAGTTTGGGTGAATTTCTAGCTATAAAATAAGCTGCAAGAAGAAAGAAGCCCCTCTTTTGCCATTTCGGCTTCCCTTGGCATTTTGCTTCTCCATTCTCTCTATTCTCTGTTGGGCCTCAACACGTGGTGACAGCCATCTTGGCCTACAGTTGGCTGGGGCCTATCTGGGAACCCAGAGTCCGGAGGGTTTTTTTCCCTGCTCTTGGATTGTATATTGGAAACTGTGATAGTAAAGCCCTTTTAAAACTGCATCGGATTCCTGAGTTTTCATCCATTCCCCACCTGCTTCGGAGGTAGAAGGGAACTCGATTCCCAGCACTGTTGGGGAACCCGGCAGCATCCCCGACATTTGTGTGAGCAATGGAGATATAGAGGCTTTCTCTTAATCCAATTGCTTAACAATATTTTGACTAATCATTGTAGATTTGAAAAGGAAATTATGATATTAACAAGCTTGGATAAATGTAAGAGAAAATAAAATTTTAAGAAAAGGCTGAGTAAGTATATTATGTATCTGTGTTCTTAAAATTTTTGTAAATTCATGTGGCAGTTACCATGCTAAAGCCAATAGGACTGTCACCTTTGACCTTCATCCAGAGTGTTTCAGCCACAGAGAATGAGACAAGCAAACATGTAAGAAGATAACAAACACACAAGTACTGTCCAAGCCTAGGATTGCCTAAGCAGCCACCAGTGAGCTCACAGGAGCGCCATTTGTTCAGTGCAACGTTGCTTCCCCACACTGGCTCCCAACATGTAAGTTATTGTTTAAGTTGACAGAGACATTGAACTGTTAGTAAATGCATCAAAACTCAATACGTACATTATGAGCAGAAACTAGGATATATCATATAGCCAATCAGCAGGCATTCCTAAAGTATAACGAAGTGACAGTTTCTTATTCCTTTTTACCCCCTATGTTTCTATATATCCTTTCCTGGGGGCACATTAGCTCCTGTTGTTTATTCATTCTTTCCTAGGCATGCTTTTGCTGCTTGATTCTATTCTAAATACCTAAACTGATTTGCCCAGGAAACTATCTCAACCTTGTTTTTTTTTTTTTTTTTTGGTTAGGGGCACATCTTCCACGCATTCAGGATGTGAATTTCTTCTTGTCATCTGGTATATAAAGAAGTAAAACTAAAATGCTGAATTTATTTCCCTTATATGAGAAAAATAAGATTTTTTTAAAAAATATAGTCACTCTCTTTTGAAGTTCTTCTGCAGTTAAGAATACCAAATTTATTTTTTTCCAGTAGAGAGCAGTCAAAGCACATGAAATGCTCACTAAATCCATCCCTCAGAATAAGACTCATGACTATTAGCACTGTTCCCAGTTCCTAGAGGGGTAAGAGTTCTCTATATTACTGATCTTTTCCTGTGTGCCATATCCCTTCTCCTGCCTGATTTTAAAATGTGGTAAGCATTTATAAATGAGCATGCAAAAGCCTATTTATACAGATGAAAACTTGTCAAACTTATGGCCAGTTACATTAAAATTTTTTGTTGTTTATTTTTTTTAACATACTTGGAGTGTAACTAACACCTTTTCCTCTACACTCAGGAATCACTCTTGGCAGGCCTCTGGAGACTATGAAGCAGGGAGGCCCTGAGTTATGAGTTAAAGATCACAAAATACAAGTCAGAGCACTAAAATAAATTGGTACTATGGGAACAAACTTATAGCACTAAGATAGGGAAGGCTTAGAAGTCCAGGAAAGAAACTCCAAAGCACCATTAGATAGTCTGCAAATGATGTATGACATCTTTAGGATAGCATTAATGAAAGAGTTTTGATTGATAGAAAGAACTGTCACTGTCTTCCCGTTCATCATTGATTTGCTCGAGCGGGCACCAGTAACATCTCCATATGTCCTGTCTCATGCTAGTAGAGCCCAAGGGCATTTGCTTGCTCCAGGAACATAAAGAGCCTCAAACCATTCCATCAGGTCGTGAGAATGAGGTCTATAATTGTTACTGGTATTTGGCATATCAAATATGACACGGGTAGCTTGCCAGGCTCTGCCGTGCAGGTGACATACTCTTGTAGTCAACTGTGATCTCCAGCATTTATTGATGAATTGTGGCAATGCGAGCCAGGC
This sequence comes from Cryptotis parvus, assembly GCA_021461705.1. Taxonomy (NCBI): domain Eukaryota; kingdom Metazoa; phylum Chordata; class Mammalia; order Eulipotyphla; family Soricidae; genus Cryptotis; species Cryptotis parvus. The sequence continues at coordinate 42,652 of JAJIBD010032308.1, forward strand.
CATAGAGAGAAAAGAAAAATTAAACTAAGAATCTTCTAGAAAAGATTAAATAGAATTAGGTGTTATGAAAAAGAGGCCCTCCTACTCTGTCGGTGAGCTCCGCCGGGGTCCCCCGACAGTGCCGGGAAGCGAAGTTCCCTTCTACCACCGAAGCTGGCGAGGAATGGATGAAAACTCAGGAATCCGAAGCAGTTTTAAAAGGCTTTACTTATTACGGGTTCAGGCATACAAATCAGCAAAAGGAAAAGCCCGGTGCTTAGGATTCCAGGCTAGAACCCCAGCCACTTGTAGGCCAAGATGGTGGCCACCACGTGTAAAGGCCCTGTAAAAGGAGAAGACAAGACTCCCAAGAAGGGTGAGCGCTCACAAAGAGAGAGCCCAAAAAGAAGCGCGGGAGAGAGGAAACAGGCTAGTTTATACCCCTGCAACTCAGACCTTCCTCCCACTGTTATGGAAAGCAGGGAGGGTCAAATGCCCTTAGGTAATCCCCCCTGCACCTCACCTAGGCCCTTTAGTATGCTAATGTTTTGAGCCAAGATCTGCCTGGAAATGCCTTTATAGGGTAGAGAAGGGGGTTTTTGAGATGGCATGTCTCTGTACCAAAGACTAATACTAATGCCAGTTAAATATTTCTCCAAGCCTTCACAAGTCTCTTCTACTTTATTGTAGTTTTGTATTTTAGTTGCCTTTGAGTATATCAGGGAGCCATGCTTGTTTGCTTTGAAGCAAACAGCATTTCTCTCTGGTCTAATTACTTAGGGGTCCTACGTGGCCAGGCTAATATACTGGTAAGATCTAGCTAGTCCCACGATGATTGTGGTAGTATGGGAGAATATTTATACCAGCTAGTACAGCATACATGGTCAGATAAACTGCCACATTTAGACTACCCCCTTATCTACGAAGTGATTTGCAGGCGGCAATTCAGAGCAGATGCAGCGGCCCTTAGAGAAGTCCTGCAGCACTACTCCATCTCTTTTTCTTACTGAAGACAGTGTCCTAGAGGAGGTTAAAATATGGGGGATATTGAGGAAATGTAGATTGTACATTTTTTCTTCTGTATCTGTGTAGAAAAACTTTTGAATGCAGAGAATAGCTGCTTTGCAGATGTAATTGTTTTATAGAAAGGTTTTTTTTTTTTTTTGTTTTGGGTCACACCCGCGCGCTCAGGGGCTCTCCTGGCTCTGCACTCAGGAATTCCTCCTGGCAGTGCCGGGGACCATATGGGGATGCCGGGAATCAAACCCAGGCCGGCACGGCCAGCTGCATGCTAGGCAAACGCCCTACCGCTGGGCTATCGCCCAGCCCTAGAAAGTATTTTTGAAAAAGAACCGTCACAGCACAACATTTTGAAAATGCATATACTCTTCTATTCTGTTTGCTTTTACTTTCAACACCAAAACTTCAACTGAGTAAGGTTATATGAAATGAAGAATGAGTTACTTTAGGAGATTGACAAAGGAGAAGTTTTAGTACATGTGATTTGGGGGCCCTGAAAAATATGGTCATTCTTTCTCTTTATAAAAATTGATGTGTGCGAATTGTAAAATCCTTAGTACATTAGACACCACTCCATTTATGAAAGTTTTATTGCTGCACAAAATATTGATTTATCAGTCATAGAAAATATTTTAAAGTGTTATATTTTCTTTCCAGAAGTGATATTGTCATAAGACATACATTGCTTAACTGGCTATCCTGACAAATCCAAAGTTGTAACTGTAATTGGTATGGAAGAGTCGGGCATGTAATTTGTGGTTATGAAACAGACTGGAATTAACTATCCCATATGTGGTGAGCTTGAATGTCATCCTGATCAGCTGTACTCTTGCCAGCCAAAGCAGTGTATCACAGGATATGTTAAGAATTATTTTTCTGCCACTGTCAACATCCTCTTGTGTGTGAATTCATTAAAGTTAAAAAGTTTTGTCACTGAGAAGGTAACAATAAGTTTATATTTTTCTGTAATTTAAAATTATTAATATTTCACAACAAAATAGGTAAATATTATGTGTATAGTAGTTTGGGGACACACCTGGGGATACTCATGGGTTATTCCTGACTCTGCAATCAGGAATCATCCCTGTGATGCCTCAGGGAACTATGTGGGATGCCAGGTATTGAACCTGGTTTAGCTACATGAAAAGAGGCCCCTAACCAATGTAACATCTCTCTGACCCCTGAATTTTGATTTTTAAAAAAGAATATTCTATCTATATTTTTCTCTATCAAATTTACTAAAGAAATTGGGGCAATGTTTGTTCATTAAAGTAATTGCTTAAAATTATAAGCCAAAATCTGGGTTGTTGAATAATCACAGTAGTTTTATTTCATTTTATTAATAATAAACACAATAAAATCAATAAATAAAATAAAATACAGAGATACATGCCACTATGTCTCATCAGGGTTTCATTAGAATAAGACCATGTATAGTGGCAAGGCTTTGGGATTTTTGTTTAGATCAGATTCTTAAACAAATTCTTATTTGATTATAATGACTTTTTTATTCTCATCATATCATCATATTCACTGTGCATAGAAAGCCAAGTTTAATACAGTGTTAAAATAGGTATAATTAGATTCTAAGTATCTACGGAGACTAGGGATGTCTCTTTGAGCATTAGCTCCACAATTTGTTCAAAATTCCTATCAATATTTCGGTACTTTAATTTTGATAATGAATATTTTCCTTTTCTTTGTTTACAATGTTATAAAAAAAGCCTCAAAACAATTTCTGTAGTCTTTCCTTCTAGAAAGATTAGTTTTCATAGTAATTACAAAGAAGTAGCTCTGAGAACAGAAGTCATACAAGAGTGTAACAAACAAGGTCAAGTTCAAACGAGGAAAATTAGAGTTTAACTTTGTTGCAATTAGCTTATTCTCAGGAAAGATGAATGCTGACCTTCGCACGAAGCAATGTGAATGTAATTGGGAGGTGGGGATTAGCAAAAGAGATAAGGACTAGAGCAAAAGGCCTCTAAAAAAGACAAGATTGAGTGAAATTTGTACAAAAGATAATTTGTGGCACATAGAGAGGAAACATAAAAGGTGATTCCACATATTATAGTCTGTGGAGGGGATCATTTTGTTAAGGAGAAAGATAAACCCAACTATAGATCAAATGAGGCCTGAATGACCCTCTAGATAGTATTTTAGACTGAATATTCTTGAAATCTCTTCAGATATCATCTAAAATAAGGTCATAAATTACAAATGAAGATTAAGATTAAAGCAGGAGTAAAGGAAACACTGATGATCCTCACCTTTTCTCATACTGTCATGTTTCTAATTATCATTACTCCTTTCACAATAATAGGGACTGGGATGTTTTCTAGGGCTTTTAGTTCAGTCTAGTGTGTTGCAACAGCCACTAGTGCATTCTGTAGCATTCTGTAGCATGCTGCTTACACCAGAATATATAGTATATAATATTTGATGTATTATATATCATATTGTGATATGACATGTCTATTATATATAATACCTCATATCTGTATGTATGTACATACATATATACATACATATATATACATATATACATACAGATATGAGGTATTATATAAGACATGTCATATCACAATATGATATATAATACATCAAATATTATATATACTAATTTCTAAAGTGAGTCAGTGGTTGTACTTTAACCAATTTAAGGCAAACTGCTATTCTTTCTGTGCCCAGTAGCACTTAAATATCTATTTTCCCATATTGTATGGAAAGCAATCACATAAATATAATCTTTCCCTAAAGATTTTCCAAAAGAAAGTTATGTCATCGTCCCAGTGTGTACAGCAGCCTATATTTTGCATTCATATCATGAATCATGTGGTTATTCTTTGCAGCAAATGAATGCTATAATATTTCAGTGTTTTCTAGGAATTAGGATAGTAGGGAGAATAAGATAGATGGTATTATAATTTCTAAATCAGGGAGGTGGGCAAAATTTCTGTGACCCAGTAAGAAGAAATATTTAAATATGACATAATTAAAATTAGGATTGTAAAGAATATATAATAGATATTATAAAAAAGGGTTTAGGAATGTTGAGTGTAACTTGGAAGGAATACTGCATTAACAATATAAGGGCAGTGTTTGAAGAGAAAGTACAATTATTTAAAGGCAGAGACAAAGTTGATTGTTCACAAACCATAAAGAAAAATGTGACAGAAGTGTTGTATAAAACAGAAGGGCAGGCGATAAGTTGGAGGGATATTAGAAAATGTAGCTGAATATCAGGTGGGACCTTGGGGACCATGGAAAATTATTTGGATTTTGTTCCTTGTGCAGTGAGAATCTATAGAGATGAGAGAGATATGACAATATAATTGGTCATATCTTTAAGCAATGCTGTCATTTTTTCAGCATGACTACACCTAAATTTTTACTTAATATAAAGTAGTTTCTATGTATTAGAATTTTTTATGTTTAAGGATCCCAACTCAGAGTAGAGAGATATGTATTCTGTTTAATAAAACTATGCATAAGTATATTTGACCCAAAATTTAACAGGTATACATAAACTTCTACTTGATTACATATTTTGTTGACCCAAAAGACTGTGGGAGACAATTTATATTTGCTAGGCATGATAGTGTCATAAAGACAGAGACCAATCAAGACAAACATGTTTTTATTGAATGAGGCACTTGTTGACCTGTATTTCTTAAACATTCAAAAACCACAAAATGGATGGCTTTGAAACTATCATCTGAACCTGAATGTAAACTGAAAATATTTTTTAACTGATTTCCGTAAATGTACAGGATCATAAAATGTTGACAAACCTTACTTGATTTCACTGTAAGGGAACTCAAATGATTTCCATGTTACTTGACAATGTTTTCGCCTTAATCAAAAACAAAACAAAATAACCCCTCTGCCTTTAGCACTTTTTTTGTTGCTGTTTTGTATCAGACCTAGAAGTGCTTGGGAAACTACTGTAGTATTGCATAAAAGTATCTCTGATGCTTGGGAACCATACAGTTCTGGGGATCAGACCTGGGCCTTCACACACAAAGTTTTAGTCCTCTGAGCTATTTCTCTAGTCTTATTGATTTCTTTTATATTGGGTTGGATCTAACATCTCACAATTTGAATTTGGTACATTATGCATCCTATTGAAAAATAAACTTGAGAGGCATGGTGAGTAAATTACATGTCCCTAGTTATAATGAAGATTATATGGGGTTCCTGCCTCTTGGGAAAATTTCTTGAAATTCTAGGGGGCTATTTTCTGATCTTTTCTGATTTAGAAAAGCAATGGCTGTCGTAAACACAGTCCGAAGAGAGTGTTTTTTTGACCTTACTTGGAAATCAAAATTTTATATTTTTTATCAAAGTTAAAATAGTAAATAACCAGTGAATAGTCAAGTTATCACCAGTAAATGTGCAAAATCATGGCTAGTATATTTTTTACCACAAACTGAGAGAAAAATTCTAAGTGTCTCACAGACTTTTCCAGCATGAAACAGTAGCATAAGCAACTGGAGACATCTTGCTTTATAAAGTGGTTATTTTTTCTCTTGATGTACAAATATGATTTCATCCTCTATAAATCAATAAAAACTTGAGTTAGTCATTTCTTAAAGCTCATAGAGAGGATATTTTTATTATAATAGTAGTCTTTAGATAAATGAGAACTACTCATTCCCTACGGTCAGCATCTAAACCACAAATGATGAATATCAAGAACTTAAATTGCTGTTCTCATTACATTGTTAAATTGTGAAAAAATGCAGAATACTCCAAATATGAAAGTAAAATTAATTAAAAAAAAATTGAATATATTCAATATTTTAAGTGAGGAAATGCATGAAAAAAATTTTTGGAAAAAGGGTGTTGGAAACATGTAGTCAATTTTGTCAATAAATTAAAATAAATAAAAAGCATGATATAAATTATAGTTCACTTTACGTGTAAATAAGCATCACTATTATACTTGAGCAAGGATTTTGTACTTGAAGGATAGTATATTAGGAGAATATTTACAGGTATATTAAAGAGAGATACAAGCGTGCTATTTATAAATGGTATGAACTTGGTAGAATAATTTAGATCTGGTTTTGGCTTTCTCCACAGCAAATGTGGAGTTTGGACTGTATGATCTCCAATTTTTCTCTCAATTTTCAAATTTCCACTATAAAACACTTATTGTAGACATATGTTTATTTAAGTCAGAAATGTTGCTCAAGAATATGTTGTGGGGTCCAGAGAGGTAAGACAGAGATTAAGGCACTTGTCTTGCATGCAGCTGACTGGGGTTCAATCCCTGACACAGCATATGGTTTCCCAAGTCTTGTCAGGTATGATCTTTTAAGCACAGAACCTGTAGGGAGCCCAAACATTTCACCCAGTCTTTCCTGACCTTTCCTGTAGGTCTTGATGTAGATGGGCCTCCACAGGTGGATTATATGAGGCTGGGGAGAGATAATCGCGTTCTCCCTATTGGCTTCTGCTGCCCTGGGACCTGCTGGGAAGGCTGGGCCTTACTCAGAACTTGCAGTTTCTTCTCTTTGCCTCTCTGAAAAGAATTTCAGGAAAAGATGAGCAGTGAAGTAAGACCAGGTTTTATTTGGAGGCTTTTCAGAGGGAAAGGAGGAGAGAGATTGAGAGTACATATCTCAAGATGGGAGATGCAGGCAACAAATGTGTTCTGCCATGCCAGCACAAGCAGCACATGGGCGCGGGCAGCAAATGCATGCTCTTCCTTTGTTCAAGGTGGCTTTCTAGGGTTTTTCGCAAGTTGCACCCAGGTGGCTTCTATCTAGATACGAGTTCATTGCTAAAGTGTTGTCAAAGGGTAGTGTTGGGAGTGTGAATGGTCTTTGAAATTCTGTTTCTGTTGGAGCTTCTCTCTTTAAGGAGGGGTCCATTATTAGGGTCTTTTGGCACCAGGTGAAGGTCTTATCAGGCCTTAGTGCCTATGCTCCAGTCCTGATGGCCTTAGGCTAGGTGATTTTACTACTCTTTAGGAGTTCCATTGCCGCAGTGGCTCTTTCCTGTTTTTCTGCTTATCACTGTCTTCACTGTCTTCATCATCAATTTGCTCGAGCTGGACCAGTAACATCTCCATATGACCTGTCTCATGCAAGTAGAGCCCAAGGACACCTGCTTGCTCCAGGAACATAAAGAGCCTCAAACAATTCCATCAGGTCATGGGAATGAGGTCTATAATTGTTACTGGTATTTGGCATATCAAATAAGACACGGGTAGCTTGCCAGACTCTGCCGTGCGGGTGGCATACTCTTGTAGTCATCTCAAAATCTAGCATTATTGATGAACCACATGGCCGCTTACATTTTCCAAAACCCTGATTTCAGGAATTTAAGTCTTGGTTACTAGCTCTCCTGGATTAGTTATTTCAGTGCCCACTCACCCACAGTTCTTCAGCATCTAATGAACCCCAATCCTTTGACTTCCTTTGTCATTACTCAGCCTACTCTCTACTGTCTAATTCCTGCCTTATTCACAGTGAGGTACTTGATTCCATAGTCTGTCACTACAATTACTAATTTGTAAACCATCTTTCTTCTGTCTCATTTTACTCTTTTCTCAGAAAAACCCTAAATTTAGATTCAGTTTATTGGGGAAAATATCTCTTCTCAATGATCTCATATTAGATTAATGACCATAAATCCCAAATGGTCTGCAGTACTGGCTAAAAGGTCTCCATTTTTCTACTTAATTTCCATTACATTTTAAGAAAGTTATTCTACACCTCTTCTTCACGCTACTCCTAGCGTGGACATTTGACCTCAGACTGCTAATCTTCGGTAAATTATAATCCAACATACTGGACCCACCTCAGCTAAAATGGTCTGCAGTACTGGCTAAAAGTGCTCCATTTTCCTACTGAATTTCCATTACATTTTAGAAAATTATTTTACACCTCTTCTTCATACTGCTCCTAACTCAGACATTTGACCACACACTACTTATTTTCAGTAAGTTATAAACACACACACTAGACCCACGTCAACTGTTCATACCCACATCTTTAAATTTTTAACTTTTTTGGATTCTGTGTTCCATTCCCTGTTAAAGCCATTAGAGTCTGACATTCCTCCTGAGGCCAAACACCTTGCTTTTGTCTGCTCCAGGTAGGTACCATGTCTCTCTCCTTTACAAATTCAATTATTTTTATAGTGAATGATCTCTGATCACCATTACCAACTATTTAATACCCTTATATAAGAAAAAGCATTTCTTTTTTTTAATTTATTTTTATTTTCCCCCAAATATCTTACCCTTTTGACTCTTGAAAGATGCTCTGTAGAGTTTTGGATCCACAGTGTTCCACACCCACCCTCCACCCAAACCCACTACCATCACCAATGTCCCCACCTCCCTCCCCCCCCGCACCTCAACTATTGAGATTCTGTTGCCTTTCTTTTCTTTATATCTCCTTCCCGATAAACTTTCCTGCTCTTCGTCAGTAACTCTTTCATGCTTCTTAGCCGTCTGCGTGGGTCAGTTTCTACTCCGCGTTGCTGTTGATGGCGGTATCGTCTTCGACCCGAGGCGTGGGCCACACCCAAAACCCACTCCCTCCTCGGGATCCCCATACTGGGCCGCCGGCCCAGTCTCCCCAGCGCTTGCAGCTCTGCATACTGGTTCCCAGGCGTTCCTGGGCGGGTCCACCAGGCCGACAAAATGGAGGGGGGGCTTACCCTGCTCCATCTGGCGTCCCAGTGTTCCGCTTCTGAGCCGCTTGGGCTCGACTGGCTTTGTTACTTGGTGTGTAGTTTCTCGTCTGCGTGGTGGCTAGTGTGATGGGCGGTTTCATCCGGCTCCCGGGCCCCCCGGGCGTGGGCCCACCCCAAACCATCTGCCCTCCTCGGGTCCCTCGCCGGCCCGGCTCCTCCCCAGCCGCTTGCAAGCTCTGCATACTGGTTCCCAGGCAGTTCCTGGCGGGTCCACCAGGCCGACAAAATGGAGGGCTACCCTGACTCCATCTGGCGTTCCCAGTGATTCCGCTCTGGGGCCGCCTACCTGGCTCAACTGGCTTCCGATCTGGTGTGGGTCGTTTCCAGCGCTACAGCGAGATGGTGGCTAGTGTGATGGGCGAGTTTCATCCGGCTGCTTCCGCCAAGGCGATGGGCCAACACCCAAACCCATAGCCCTCCTCGGGATCCCATCATCAGCTGGTCGGCGCGAGCCGCTCCAGTCTCCCCAGCCGCTGCAGCTCTGCATACTGGTTCCCAGGCAGTTCCTGGGCGGGTCCACCAGGCTCGACAAAAATCAAGAAAAAGCATTTCTTTTAACCCGGTATTTCCATACTTAGCAAGAAAAAAACTTTTTCAAAAATTTTGATTAATTTCATTTATTTATTCACTTATTTGTTATTTATTTATTGAAGTAAAATAGTTTCATTGAAAGAAATTTATTTACTTTACTTACTTTACACTGTCGATCTTTACTAAGGCCCCAACTCAGTAGGACCCTTTCCCAGTAGCCCTTAGCCTGAGGCCAATTCCATTGCATTCTCTCCAAGAAGGTTGGAGGGTGCAAGTATGCTAAAGGCTCTGAGAAACTGAACTAAGCTAATAGGGAATTTTCCAAGCCCCCAGGCTCCTGAAAAAGCCTCACTTAAAACAAACATTTTGGGCCAGTAGCCATTAACCTTAACATATTTAAAAGTAAAGAGGAAAAAGAATCTGCTATCTTTAATCCATCATGGAAATACCCCCATGATTTTTCCTGCTAAAATTCTTTTCACACTTGTTCTTTCCTCAACTAATTTGGATCCCAAATCTTTCTATTTGACTCATTCAAAGCTCAGCTCATGTAACACCTCCTTATTACAAAAATATCTTTTCTGACTTCCATAACTAAATGTTCTTCCATTTGCCATCACTGTGTACTTTATCACCTTCTTAACTTCATCCTGAAATAAACTTATTTATGATACATTGCTTCCCACTAGTGTTAAGACTGTGAGAAAGTAATTTACCTTATTAAAACAATATTCATGGTCTAGAATAGTTTTTGAAATACAGAATTTAATCAAATGAGCATTTTCTGAATTTATAAATGTAATGACATACTCATGTATAAAAGTTTTTTATGATAATTTACTAAATTTTCTGAGTATAATGTTTGATGTGATTAAAGTCTTTTCTTTAAAATTATTAGTTTTAGATTCAAATAAAAGTAATCTATCAGATGGAAAATTCATAATTTCATAATTACATGAGTGCATTTCCCTCCATTACATTATTTAAATGACATTTCCACCTAGAATTAATTATCGTTTGTGAGATCAAAGATCATTGAGAGAAATTTATAAAGATTTTATTCTTTAATTTACATTGAAAAACTATTTGAAATTTCAAATGCTTTAAAACTAAAATTAAGAGCAACCTATTCCTATTAGTTTTTCAAATTTCTTCTTGGTGTGTTTGTAATTCCAACAGAGTAATTTGTCTTTTGAAATAAAAAGCAGTTCTTAAAAAGCAGTATAAATTAAATGAGAGAGATTGGTAAAAATGGCCCTATTCCTTAATAAAACAAATATTTGATGATCTCTGGGAAAATAAATTTAGATTTTATAGACCAAAAAAAAATTGGAAGTTTAGTTTACTTAGTTCAACATGCATCTGATTTCTCCTTTCCTTTGGTACATCCAACATTTTCAAGATTTTCAAAACTACCAACTAATAATTTTGAAAGTAAATTTATAAATAGGAATATTTTTTAAGTTCAGGACCAAACGTTGCTAAACAGAAATATAAATCACTTTCTAGTTTTGTTATGTAGCCAAGGCATAGCAAAACATTAACCTATTATAAGTTTTCTGGAGAAACAGATACAATGATTTTTTATGGCTACTCTAGTGGTTTATCTTCACTTGTTAAATCTTTACTCCATTAAAAGTGTTCATAATATCTTGCAAATAGGACTCTTGTTTGCACTTACTTAAGACTCAGTACGTATAAATTAAATTGGGTGGTTATAAAATTACTTACAAAGTCATGTTCTTATAGCAAAATTCAACCATACTGCACAAATATTAGACAATATTGTTTAAAAACAAACATTATGGCTATCTTCTCCTGTCTATTTTTCTGAATCAGGAAATGATGGTAAGGTAAAGGGTATCTTACCATTTTTCAAGTGGAAAAATGAAACTAATTGAGGAAGAGTAGGTGAATGATCTCAGTATGTAGCATTACATGTAATGCTAAATACTTCCATTCTCTTTAAGATCTGCTATACTCTATATTTGCAAAACGTTTCCTATCAGGAAAATGAAGTTTAAGTCGTCTTTAAATGTCTTTCTTCCATGCACTCTTGGGTCTTGTATCTGGACCAGGTTGCTACCTATTAAACTGTTACGTTTCCAAATAGAAAATGGCATTTTGGTTGTTATCACAGGTGCGTTATTAATTATTGATAAATGGATTAGCTATTTGGGTAATTTTGTTGTTACTGTTAGTTTTGGGGTCACACCCAGCTTTGCTCAGGGCTTACTCCTGACTCAGTTTCTTAGGAGTCTCTTTAGTGCTCAGGAGATCATATGTAGTGCCAAGAAGTGAACCCTGGCTGGCTGCATACAACCAAAAAGTAAATATTGTCAAGTAAATAGCAAGTGCCTTATTCACTATACCAAGACTCTGGCCCTAGCTTAGCTAGTTTTGGGAAAGCACTATTTTTTATGAAAAGTAAAATAAGAACAATGACTGTTGTATTCAAAGGTTGTCAATTAAGTGAGGAAACCAACACTAATACATAGATAATAGATAACATTAGGGTGCAGTTTGTGAACTGACTAGGGAAAACTAGTATGGTATTTATTTATTTTTAGTAGAGCACACTAGAAAGAAATGGGAACCATGGTATTAAAATTAACAGGATAAAATTAGGGAATTGGGGAATAAAACAGTCAGTAGAATTCTAGAAAATTACTGCTGAAGAGTCACACAGATCTTTTTCAGTTCTGTTCTTGTGACTTTAAACACATACATACAAATACACACATACATATGTGCGCAAACACACACACACACACACATACACACACAGACCATAAGGAGGAGGAAGTATTCTTAATCCTAAACTTTTTCAGATCTCATATTCTCAATAAATAGACACCTAGTTCTACTAGTTTTTTTAAGGATGCTGTAACAAAGAACCAATGGCAAATTTAAGTAACAGATTTAAGCAACAGAAATTTATGTTCAAACAATTCTAAGGTGGAGATTTCACTATGATTTCTTTATGTTGCTAAGCTGTCTCTTCTTGACTTGTAGACTACCACATTTTCCTGTCTCCACATGGACTTCATTATTTGTTTATCTACTAGTTTGTTTCCTTTTTCTTTTATTTTCCTGGGGTTGCTCTCCAGAATGCTCAGGGATCCCAGGAGCATACATAGCTAACCATTCTAGAAAGTTCAATGCTGAACCTAGAGGTACAATTATCCCTAGCCCAGTTGTACTCCGGGTCACAGGGGGCACACCTGCAGGCCAGAGATTTAATTTGGGGCCTTGTGCTGCAAGCTCTAATATTTTATTTTTCTAAAAGAATGCAAATCAGTTCTCATGAGAGCTGGTCTTTAGTTGGAAGCTTACTACTAGGTGGGGTGCAGGACAGGTAAAAAACACTATGACAATGGTGGAGGCAAGTGGTCACTTCAGAGTAGAGGGTGTTAAAATGTGACAATGTGTTATTCATGAAATACTTTGGGTAAAAGTACTGTAAACTTTTAAAATCAAAAGTCTAAAATTTAAAAAAAGGTGCCTGTCATAAAGGCAGATTGAGGAGTGGGAGAGAAACTGGGGATATTGGTGGAAAGATGTGGACATTGTTGGAGAGAATTGCTGTTTGAACAGTGTATGTCTGAAATCCAATCGTGGAAAACTAATTCATAGCAACCGAATTTTTTAAAAAATGCAAAAACAATACCTCTTTTTCTGATTTATTTCTTTTGGAAAATATACTTATTTTCACTTAAAAAATGCAAGTCAGGAACTGGAGAGTTAGTACACTAGTAATGGAATTGCCTTGCATACATTTGACCAGGGTTCAATCCCCAACATCTGGTATTGTACACAGAGCCTGTCCATTGTATTTAATGGCAAGAGGTAAATAAGAAGAAAGAGACAATGAGGTAGTTATAAGCATATTTCAAAAGAATTTATTAAATAGGGATTGAAATATTGGTTGAAACAGTCATATTTAATGGACATTTTAGTGTTTTCAGGAGCTACCACCAGAAGACTTAATTGCTGACTGAAGTGACTTAGAATTCATAAAACATATTTCGGGGTGCAGGTGGCAGGTAAAATAGACATAAGTTTTAGAGATAATATAATTGATGATTAGCTCAATATTCTTTACTTCACAGGTAAGTTGAGGACTGTTTTATTGCTCTTGTTTTTGATCAGGCTGAACCTTCACTGAGAAAGCTCTTTAATTCCAGTCTTAACAAGAAGGGTGCAGCCAGGACCTGGACGGGTACTCTCTAAGCACAAAGGCATGAAAGGCTTGAAGTACTAGAACCAGAAATTACTTGAATCTAATTTTCAGGTGTACAAGAGGCCAGTGTAATATGAGCATTACAAGAAATGGAAAAAGTGAGATGTACTGCAGAATTTTGGATGGACTTTAAGCATGTGATGGATGAATGGAGAAGGGCAGCCAAGGAGCTGTTAAGTGATGACTGGGAGCTGGAGCCAGAGTCTTGGCTGCCAATAAGTGAAAACATCAGCAGATTTTGCAAAGATTAAACAAATCACAATGAAATGCAAGCTCTGATGATATGGTTACACTGATAACGTGATAATCTGTATTGTTCAACTTTGAATGTCAAAAAAGACCAAATCATTTATTATTTTTTGTTTACTTTATTGAAATTTTATAATTAACCAAGACCTGATCATTTCTTGGCTCCATGTCAAATACATTAAAATGAAGCTTCTAGCATGCAATTATAAGGCCTCTGTGATCTGACTGGCTCTGACCTGCCTTCCCAATTCTCTGTCTAATTACCACCCCTTTCCCCTTTCTCCATTATCTTCTGTGACACCTGTCTAGCCACATCTCACTGGAAAAGTCTTGTCATTGCTCACTTCTCAACACTTCCTTGGTCATGGCTTTTCCTACATTTCTCACACCTCCCTCTTTATCTTTCAGTCTTAGTCTTAATCACCATTTGAAATGTATTGCATGAAATCTTTCTTGATCATCTTACTTTCTTTGTCCTATTGTTGAAACTTTGTATTCTTATTATATCACCTAAGAAACAATCTTAGTTTATTTTCTATTCCTATGACAGTCTTTTGCAGCTGCCAGTCTCGCAATGTGGGCATCTTGTTTCAGGCATGGGCTGCCTTGTTTATCCGTCCATCCCCCACACACAACATGGTTGTCTGTATGAATACTATTTCAATTGATATGGAAGACTTTTGGTTTAGGAGATGACAATTTCAATTGCAAGAACAAGATGACATGGTTACTATTTTGGCTCTGATTTGTCATGCTGTAATTCTAGCATGTGGCAACATATTAAGCATGTGTGATGATATTGGTATTTCCAAAACTTGAAGAAAAAAAATAGGGCCTATGATCATGGGTATAATTTGAAAATTGAATTTAGACTTTTGTCTGAAATGTTTAGATAATAAAAATGGCTATGGTATAAAGTTTAGAATGAGCTGAGCAATCAGATTGGTCAGGAATTATTCTTGAACTTGTTTATATCAGAACAATGAGAATTTGGGTAAATTATTCATCTTTCAAGATTTAACTTACTCAACTTTAAAATCAAAGATGAGCAGTAGAGGTGATTTTCAAGTTTTCTGGCTCCATTATTATTTTATGTACCACAATAACATCAGTAGAAATTCAAGATTTATAATTTTATAGTCCTTTTTTGGTTTGGGTATCATATCCACACTCATGCCTATAAGGCATTCATAATTAGAGGGTTTTGGTGAGGAAAAGTGCTGGACTAAGCTTGTGGATAATGACAACCTAATAGATTTTTTGTAGAAAATAGTCAACTCTTTGGCACATTTAGTATGGCTACTGTTGTTGTCTTGGCACCAAGAGAAGCCAATTGTTCATGTCCTAATTTAGGCTGCTATGACAGAGCAGAGAGCTGGTAAGTCTAAGATCTAGGTGCTGGTAGATTTTGTTCCCAGTGCAGTCTTAATCAGTTTGCAAATATTCTTCATATTTTTCTTTCATGGTCAAAGTGAGCTGGAGCTTTGCTCTGTTCCTCCTAAAAGGGCTCTAAGCATGTCAATGAGTACACACACCAAAACCAATTAACTATCAAAAGCCCTAGTTTCCCAGTGTCAGATGTGTAAATTAGAGCTTCAACATTAAGTCCTTAACATCCTATGATCACTTCTTGAGTTTCAGGGTCAAAAGGCTGCAATTATTAATACCCCAGAATGCCAGGTTAGGGGAGGTTATTTCATTGGAAACCAGGATACCAGAGCTGATGTGTCTTTCACTTAGACATCAGTAACCATGGGCTAGTAGGTAGATTCTTTAGTAAAGTTAGACCCCTTTAGTACTGATATTGGTTGCTTTAATATTTGACAAATAAATGAGTCCAGACTCCAGGGAAAAGGACAACAGAGTAGTTCTCAGACTATGCATTCAGCTTCCCCTCTTTAAGGCAAAAATTATTCCAAACAAGGGAATAATTCCACTTCCAACAAGTGAAATCAGAATCATTGAGCAAAAACTTGGGAAATCAAGCTTAGTTTTCATTATGATTTTAATTCATTTATTTGATTTTTTTCCTACTCAATTATTTACAATAAGAAAACTTTATAGGGATTATTTTAAGGCTGACTCCAATTCTATGTTTTAATCTTTAAGTACATGTAGAATTTAATAAAAGAAGATCAAAAAGGGAACAGTGGGCTTCTGTCATCATAATTAGTTTTATTACTGCTATGAAATATTTTTACGAGTGGGGTATCATGATGAGGGAAGTGAATCAAAGTAAGATTATTATATAAGAGAGTTTAAGAACTTTATTTTTTACCACTCTATTCAGTAGTTTGCTCATTTGGAACACAAAGCTTAGAAGATATTTTTAAGAGAGCTCTGATTTATATTCTTAATATGTAAAAAGTTTTCAGAATATTCTGTGTCTATGCTATAGGTATAAAACTGAAGGAAAGAATCAAACTCTCGGGAAACTTATGACTTGAAGAAAACTTGCAATTTCCCCCCATAACAATGCAGTCTCATTGTATATTTATTCATGGTCCCTTGTTTGACTTCATTTGTGATTTACCCTTTATAAGAAACTTTCATGTCCTGCCTGGACACCCAGAAGTTGTTTCCATTTTCTGTAGTCAGCATATGAAACGTTATTTAAAGCCCACATTTTGCTTTAAATATTACCCAGTGGTTACTGTCCCAGGAGTAAAATTTCAACCTAAATCCTTGGACTTCCATGCCTGGAAACCTTTTTGAGGGCTCTGTTTCTGTTTCCATTTCCTCAAAAGTTGTCTCTGCAGACAGAGGTTTGGCATCTGTATATCTCTTTCACATATTATAAATTACTTATGGAACCTAGAGAAAGTTAAAATGCCTCTTAGATGGAAAACGGGATGGACGAATTCCTGATATCTGCATTTAGATGTCTACTCTGCCTGCAATCATGATTAGAAGGTTTAGAAATGAAAATGTAAAATCAAATGTATTAGAAAGATTAGAACTCAATGCATTTAAACAGCTAGTGGATCAGTGATAGGATTTCAGAATCATTGCTGAGAACTATGCAATGCTCAGGGGTTACTTCTGACTCTACACTCAGGAATTACTTCTGGCTGTGCTCGGGGACCTTATGGGATGCCAAGGATAGAACCTGGGTGCAAGGCAAATGCCCTACCCTCTGTACTACCTTGCCGGCCTTATTTTCTATTTCTTTTAAGTTTTGTTAAAGTTGTATTTATCTTCATAGTTCCTTACTAGATTAAAAACTTCAAAATTACTGTGAACCATACATTAAGTGAAATAAAATAGTATGAATATAAAGAGTTTAACATTGTTCTCTCCTCTGGTAAAACTTGGTAACTTGAGGGTTTCTGAAATATTGAAATCAATCACTTTTTTAACCACTTTATTATTTACATTATTTTAAGAAGAGGGTAGCTACAAAAGTGATTAAAGAAGACAATCCATTTAAATTTTAAATTTTTATGAAAGTGTGTAGAATAATGTATATTTATGAAAATGCATTTAGATTTTATAATAATTTTAAACTCCTGACATCTGTACTATATGTCCCTTTTAGCCCAATGACATCAATTTAAGTTTGTGACTATAGTTATAAACTTATATATGTTCAAATTCAATGCTCTATAGTCAATTGTTTTATTCAGTTATTCAGTTATCTTTATTTGTTTTTTCTCTTCCTCACATTTTGTGCTTTAGTACATGTATTATTTAAATAAAATACCAAAATCCAAATAGAACTTTTTAATTGTATACCTTTTTATTTGTATATCTCACAGTGGCAAATAAAATACTTAAAAAAGTTAAAAAATAACAAAAAGTTAGCACTGTGAATTGAATATTTAAAACAGCTTTAACTATTATATTTTATATAAAGTATTGTTAAATAAGCACATTCTAAATATTATTTAAGTGGAACCTTATTAAAGCCTCTAAACTTCCTTTGCATGTAATTTTATATTTTTTATGTATTTAATTTCCTTTAAATTAGTCCTTTATGAAATAACTTACTTTTACTATTTTTCTGATTTTTTGAATTTTGTTTATGATTTTTTATACTTTGAAATGTTTTGTTTCATTTTAATTATGTGTTAACCATAAAAATTGTAATAGACATCACTATTCTTTAAATAGTATTTTAAATATAAACCATATATTCCAAAGAGGAATATACATTCCTCTCAAATTTACATGAAAAATTCTCCAGGGTAGATAATATGTGAGTTCAGAAGATATATCTCAGAAAGTTTAAGAGTATTGAAATTATGTAAAATATTTTCAAGTAATAATGATAAAAACACAAAAGATGGGGCTGGAGCGATAGCCCAGCGGGTAGGAGTTTGCCTTGCACGGCCGGCCCAGCCGGCCCGGGTTCGATCCCGGCATCCCATAGGTCCCCTGAGCACTGCCAGAGTTATTCCTGATGCAGAGCCAGGAAAACCCTGAGCATTGCCGGGTGTACCCCAAAAGCAAAAAAAAAAACACAAAGATAGCTCAGGAAAAACTTTAAATCTGTGGGAAATAAACACACTACTTCAAATTATTACTAAATAGATAAAATATTGAAAAATAACTGCAAACAAAGGAAATAAAGGAAGCATAGCAAAATATTTTAGGTGATTTAGAGCAATTACATTAAGAAGCAAATTAAAAATAATAATGGCTGGGGCCGGGTGATAGCCCAGCGGTAGGCGTTGCCTTGCATGTGGCTGGCCCTGCCGGCCTGGGTCGATCCCTGGCATCCCATATGGTCCCCCGAGCAACGCCAGGAGTGGTTCCTGAGGCAGAGCCAGGGAGTAACCCCTGAGCACGCCGGTGCGCCCCAAAAAGCAAAAAAAAAATAAAAAACAATAAAAAATAATAATGGCTTGCTGTCAAAAACAGCAAATATATGTTTAATATTATATCTAGGATCTAGAGGAAAATAGTAAAAATGTACGAGAAAGAAGAATAATGTAAAAAAAGTCAATTGCATTGAGAACTTTAAATAATTAACAAAATTGACTTGCTTTTAGCTTGATTCCTGGGGAAAAAAAAAGAGAAAAAGTAGACAAATAAAATTTAACCCCAGAAATAAAACCTAGAATTTAAAAAAGTAGAAGCTTCAGTGAATACCACAGGAATACAAAGGATCAGGGGCCAAAGCAATAGGACAAGTCTTACACCACTCAGCCCTGTTAGTAGAGATTCTTGAACGTAGAGCCTCAAAATTAAAAAAATATTAAAAATACAGATGTTATAAGTGTCTATTATAACTATTTCTATGCCAACAAACTAAGCAATCTAGAACAAAATATGGAGAAGACTGCAGAAAATATAAACACTGGTAAGGAAATTAAGGTTGTAAGCAAAAATGTTCCCCACTACAAGAGTCTAGCTTGAGAAGGCAGTATGGGTGAATTAATTATACCAAAGATTTAAAATATTTAAAGGCTATCTTTATAAGCTATTTAAAAATAGAAATAAGAGAAAACCATCCAACTAATGAGACCAGCATCATTGAAATAAAAACAGAAAAAGACAATACCAAAAAATTACAAATAACTATGATGGATGTATATTCAAAACTCTCAACAGGGGTCAAAGAGATGATATTGAGTAATAGTCTTGTTCCTATTCTTAACCTAAGGCTTTTAACTTTTATCATTCCATCAGCAGGTCTGCCATATATGGCTTCTTTTAGGCTAAGGTACATTCTCTCAAAATTTTATTGAGTTTTTCTTTATCATAAATTTATGTGTTATTGTGTATAATTATTTTCTTCATCTATTAACCTACATGGGGTTAGAGTGCTTTGCAATACAGTACACTTGAGTTCCATCCCTGTACTTGGTATAATTTGTTGAGTACTTCCAGGAGTGATCCCTGAGTACAGAACCAGAACTAAGCTCTGGGCACTACTGGGTTTGGCTCAGATTAAAAAAAATTAAGTCTCAACAATAAGTAGCAAGTGAAAATCAACAAAACAAAAGGATCATATACCACCAACAACTGGAATTTAGTTCAGAAATACAGGATGGTCTAATATATGAAAAATCAAAATGATCAAATGAAATGAAGGATAAAATATGATCTTTTGACATATGCATAAAATAATGAAATTAAACAGGAATTTATGATAAAAATACCAATAAAATTATTTTAAGAGCACCTCAACATAATAGACACCATATATCACAGACGCACCGCTACCACAAGATGGAATGATGAAAGCTACAAAGCCTTAGTCTCACAATAGGAACAGTACAAGGATGTCTACTACTATGTGTATTAATCAATACAATATTGGAAGTCTTCCATCACCAATTAGGCACAAAATATAAATAACAGGCTTCTAAACTGAAAGTGAAGAAGTGAAATTGTCACTTTTTGTAGATGAGATAGTTATACATTTTCTAGAAAAAAATCTAAAAACACCACTAAAAACTATTATAAACAATGAAGACAAGAGAGTTGATGGCTGTACAATAACAACAATAAGTTGAATGTCAATATACAAACAATGAACTATCAAAAATGATCCAAAAGAGAGTTATTGAAAACCATTGCAATCACATCAAACTAATAAAATTACTAGCAATAAATTTAAACATGGAGATGAAATATTTTCACAGTGAAAATTACCAGACAAATGCTAAAACTGAAAAACACTTAAGGAAATGAAACAATAGCACATGCTCATAGATGATAAAAAAAATATGTTAAATCTATATTTAACAAAGAAGTTAAATTCATATAAGATAGTGCTCAATATCTTATGTGAATTATCTTATTATTCATATAAGATAAATTAATTTGAACTAATATAAATATT
Organism: Cryptotis parvus; assembly: GCA_021461705.1. Lineage (NCBI taxonomy): Eukaryota > Metazoa > Chordata > Mammalia > Eulipotyphla > Soricidae > Cryptotis > Cryptotis parvus. The sequence goes on from JAJIBD010032308.1 coordinate 63,180, forward strand.
ATTAAGTACAATCCTCATCAAATTCCATGTCTTTCCTCATAGAAATAAAACAAAAATCGACAGCTGCTACTGGTTCCTGATGCTTGGCTGTTAATGAGACATCCAGGAGGGAGGGCAGATTCTAGTTCCTGCCCGCCACCAAGTAGAGCCTCAGAAGAAGCCTAGAGGGACCACCACGCACCACAATCAGAGCCATTTTTAAGGTCTGGACTCCATAACTTATCAGAGCCCACCCAAAAGAGAAGCCGGTTCAAGCCCAGTTATTTGGCTCTTGATGGCTAAAGTCACCAATCTTTTCTTGGAGATGGTATCCCCTTCCCCACCTCTGTTCCCTCTGGAAGACCTGATGGACCCACCCATGAGCCGCTTCCAATGCTGTTGGCAGTGATCCAGAGATGTAGACACAGGGTAGAGTTGCTACTGGCTGTTGTTACTCGTGCGGGGGTTTGGGGTTGACTGACAGAAACCCACTACGTTTAAAAAACTCAGAAAGTGAATGGAAGAACAGAAATCGCCAGATTCCCATATAACAACCCAGGAAAAAAATCATGACTTTATCAATACTATTCCCACATATGAGCTGTAAAGGTCAATATCATTAGTGCTGGCTAAGGAAGCAGGCATGGGGATGGGGGTGGGTGTGAAATGAGGGTTTTGGGTGGTGGGAGCCCACTAGTGGTGGGATAGGTGTTGAATGATCAAACTTTCTAACAACTGTATTGTGAAAAACTTTGTACTTTGTAATTCACGGTGTTTAAATAAACAAAAAGTAATAATTGAGAAAATCATCCATATGACAAAGGTTTTTTTAGTAAATAAATTATGCTAACACAAACCACTAAACAGAAACAAAAAGCGACATTTCATCAAAGATTGCACTGCAATGTCAGTTCAATAAAAGATGTTCATAATCATTTATCATTAGTACATACAAATCAAAACAATGGTAAGATGCTATCTTATGCCTATAAGAATAGTTATTATAAAAATAAGCTGTTACAAATATTAATGATTATATGCAGAAAAAAGAACTATAAAACAGAGTTGGTGAGAATGTAAATTGATGCAGTATTTAAACTTCATGGGATAATTTTTCATTTACTATCTGATTCCAGGTACACCCGGCAGAGCAGAAACCAGCTTCCCCGTTGAAACCCCTGCATTCCATGGACCACGAGAGCAACTTCCGACCCGAGTCCACCATCCCGATGGAGCCTCAGAGGAGCCCAGAGAAACCCCCCACACCTTGCTGGCAGCGATCTGTGTCACAATCCACACTCTGCAGCTGGTAAGATCTCCCCCAGCATATTAATCCAGTCTCCAGCCCACAGATTAATCCAGTCTCCAGCCCAGCTTTTCAGAAACCCAGCCAACAAGGACCCGCCCCTGCAGAGACCCGCCCCTTCAGAGGAGAGTATTTCAAGCCCAGGAATGCTTGAGCCTAAGACACAGGTACACCGGCAGAGCAGAAACCAGCTTTCCCGTTGAAACCCCTGCATTCCATGGACCACGAGAGCAACTTCCGACCCGAGTCCACCATCCTGATGGAGCCTCAGAGGAGCCCAGAGAAACCCCCACACCTTGCTGGCAGTGATCTGTGTCACAATCCACACTCTGCAGCTGGTAAGATCTCCCCCAGCATATTAATCCAGTCTCCAGCCCACAGATTAATCCAGTCTCCAGCCCAGCTTTTCAGAAACCCAGCCTACAAGGACCCGCCCTGCAGAGACCCGCCCTTTAGAGGAGAGTATTTCAAGCCCAGGAATGCTTGAGCCTAAGACACAGGTACACCCGGCAGAGCAGAAACCAGCTTTCCCTGTTGTGCGGCCGTTCTCCCTGCATTAACATACGCCTCAGAGACCTGGTCCCTACGAAAAGCAGGATGAGAATGCTATTCGGGTCTCCCAGAGAGGCATCGAAAGATCCATGCTTGGAATATCACGTCTCACTCAAGTGGAGAGAAGCGAATCCGGAGTTCTGACCTCCGTCGCTATTCCAGAATCAGGGACGCTATCTCCTTTGCCAAGGCATCGAAAATCAGATGGGCTGGACATGTAATGCGATTTGGAGACAACCGCTGGACTAGAGCCGTTACCGACTGGATCCCACGGGATGTCAAAAGATCACGTGGCCGCCCACCTACAAGATGGTCAGACTTCCTTGTTAAGACCCTGAAGGAACGGTTTGAGGCTCTTCATATTCCTGAGTCAACCAGATGCCATTGGGCTACATTGGCACGTGATAGGGTCCAATTGAAATGTTACTGGCGCCCGCTCGAAGCAAATCGATGAATAACGGGATTCAAGTGATCAAGTGATCAAGTGATCTGATTCTTATTTATTATCTGATAAAATATTACCATCCTGTATATCTCATATGGCATTACTTTAAATATTTTTAATTCAATCTCACATTTCAAACAAAGGTTTAAGTAAATTGTTGGCTTTAAAATTGTTACCTGGGCCGGAGCGATAGCCCAGTGGGTAGGGCGTTTGCCTTGCACCACGGCCGGCCCATGCCGGCCTGGGTTTGATCCCGGCATCCCATAGGGTCCCCCGAGCACCGCCAGGAGGAATTCCCTGAGTGCAGAGCCAGGAGAAACCCCTGAGCATAGCCGGGTGTGACCCAAAAACCAAAAACCAAAAAAAAAAAAATAAATGAAAATAAAAATTGTTACCTTATCTTACAGTTCTTTATAAAATGAATAATTTTAATTGAATTTCATAGAAATGATTTAAAATTCCACAATTAAGTGATTTTAATGTTCAACCCATACATGGGAAGTAGTTTTAGGCTGGTGCACAGATACAGTGTGCACAGATAGGAGTGTGCACCAACCTAAAACTAATACACTGCTTATCTTAAAAATAATACAGTGCTTATCTTTTCTTCAGAAATTAAAATAATAACAAACCAGGATTTGAAGCAAAAAAATAAACTGATATTTAACATTCTCACTGAAAGACCTATGTCACAATGACCTTTCAACCTCAATTATTCATTTAATAAATAGTAATATTAAAACAGCCAGGATTTTAAGAATAACCAATATTTTTTAATTTTCCCAGATTGTAGGCTAGTATTTCAAAAAGCAAAATAATTATTAAAATAATTAAATTATGCATAATGTACTGACCAGACTTTCAGTTTTCACATTACGGTAGAGAATGAAGATATTTCTGTTGTAGAATCTTATCATGATAAATAAATAGACACTCAAAGCAGAGGTCAATGTATAATCAAGCACTTGTTAAAATACATGACCTTTATTTCTAACCTGAAAAATACACTGAGTTGGTCAGAGAGAAGGAAGAAAACAAAAGTCTAAACATTTTTGCCTTTATTTGTACTCACCAAAATGTAACAGGCTTTTGAAACTCTCATGCCAGACTGCAGATCAGGGGCTGGACTCATAAATTGGTCTGTGATTTAAATAAATATTTCTAATAAATGCAAAATAAGTACTGTTAATCTTATGATAAATCTTATCAAAGATAATTATTTGACCAAATTTTGGCAAACTCTGACCTAACGGGTTCTAGATCTCAGGGACAGTTCTAACTGCCTGAGGTTTAGCCACAGTTTCATATACCTAAGAAAAATATTAATTCCGATAAAGCTCAGTGCTTCAAAAGTTAAACACTTACATTTGTTCTACTTGGATTTTAATTAATAAAATAAAACTGTTGAGGGATTGAGTGACATAACTAGAAAGAACATGTTTTCTTTGTTTTCATTGTTGGAAAAAAAAACTGTATCCAGATTTCAAAAGAGGGCAAGAGAGAGGAGTACTAGTGTTTTCCATATGAAACCACAAATAATAATTTAAAAATATTTGCTTTGCAGCAACTTCTTCTATTATTTATTTTTATAGTAAAATGTCTTTAAATTTTAAGAAAACATGTATTGGAATTATCGTGAGAAGAAAAAAAATGCTCCTTGAAATATTCAATAGCAAAAATGTAATTCTGAGTCTTAAAATGTGTGTACTGATTCTATTTCTCTTAAAAGCGTAGGTAAATTATTACAAATTGTGCTGTAATAATTTGAAATTATTATCTATGCTTTTATAAGCAGTATGGAAATCAATTAGAGTCAAAGTAAACATTTTAAATCATCTATATTTTGCTCTATCCTCTCCACTCCAACCTTATCCACTTTACTCCAACTCCAACTCAGACACAGGGCTCTAATTAGAGCTTTAATATGTTACAGGTCTTTCTGTCCTGGCTCCACGTGTTCCCCAAACCTCAATACTGTGCAAAAATCCAAATTTTTGTTTTTGTCCCAGAAATAATTTCTGTCAAAAATCATTTTAACAGATCTTCTTTTTTGGACTTGGTATGTACTTCCCAAAAAATACCCCTATAGATTGCCATAATTGAATGGGCTCTGGTTTATTAAGAATCTCTTACATTCAAATCAAATTCCTATAAGGAATATGAAAAACATGGTGATATGATGTGATTTCACATTGCTTGTAGCTTCTAGCTATTACTAAAACTATACTTCCAGCTTTAATACTATACTTTTCTACTTAAAATTAGATTGTAGAAGGATATTATATGACCTAAGACATGGGGCTTAGGTTATTTGTTTTCCTCAAGAAGTTGTGTGCAGAGGAAAAATGTAAGAAATTTTTATGTTATATTCAGTTATACTGTGAATGTGGTTGTTCACATGAATTTTATCATCTATAACTTTCAAGATAAGATGAATAATTGGTTGGAGGATGAGTAGTACTCTCTAGATACAGAAAGGAGCATGGATGTATAAATATTTCACTGTGGAGGAATTGAAGATTAGATGCATTAACTGGCTATCAAAAACTGATTTGGTGTCAAAACTAATATTCTCCACTGCTTAAAAAAAGGCACGGATGAGGGTAGTGATTGTTGATCTCCCAGAGATCAAAATCTTTTCTCTATTTTAACTTTACAGTTTTTTTAAAATACATTTCTGTGAAATACTGAGAAATAGTTCGAAGTATTTTTTTTAATATATTGGAGCGAGCAGAGGCCCTTGGGCTATACTATCATGTGAACAGGGACGAATGGAGATGTTAATAGCTACCACTTGAGAAAATTGATGAAGAACAGGAAGACAAATGATACAAGTAATACAAGAATTATTGGCCTTTTAAATATAAATAGTTTTAAATGAGTTAAATATTAATATTGTGTGAGAAAATAAAATTTATTTTTGGAAATGATTTGCACATGGAAAGCTGCAGATTATTTTGCTTTAAATTTTAATCCCAGGAGTCAGGGTGCATTGTCCATGAGCATGCTTTGCATGCTGGACACAGAGGGTCAGCATATTCCTTAAAAATGGAGGTACCAGAGTGATAATATAGTGAGTAGAGCATTTGCCTTACATGCAGCTGAATATTGCTTGATCCATGAGCGCAGAGCAAAGAAAAAAATTCAAGAAAGAAAATCTACTTGGGAGGGACATTTATTACTAACCTGTTTTAAACATAATTACAAATTTTACAACATATTTTTAAAAATTGCATGGTAAGCTTCTGATACAGCTTATAATTGATCCTCTGACTTTCTGAAATGACTTGTCCCTTTGTTGCTTCTTTATTCTTCTCAGTTTGCATGGCCTCCTACTGTGTCTCACACTATTTGCCCCTTCCCTGGACTATGTTAGTGTCATTTTCTTATACTTGTTATTCACTAAATATCCCCCAATGGAAAACCAGCAGGACAGTTTTACTCTTCAAGAAGGGTGACATCCACGACATGACAACTATCGCCTGATCTGAAGAACATTAGATGGACAACCATGAGAGCAAGCTGGGTTCTGAAAAGGATTCAGCACAATTGACATATTCACATGGTAATCAAGCTCATTGAGGTTTGTAGGGAGTTCAAGATGCCACTCTGTCTCAAGTTCATTGATTTAAAGAAAGCCTTTGATTCTGTCCAGACTGAAGCCCTAGCCAAACAGAACATTCAAACTCAATATATCAAGATCCTTCGTGAGCTGTATTATGGATTCACCACCAGGATCTCACCATTCTACAAGGAAGTGATCATTGTATAAAAGGAGGGGTTCAGCAAGGTGATACTATTTCACCGAAAATCTTCAGTGCCACCCTCGAAAATGTCATGCGACAATTAGAATGGGAAGGAATGGAGTGAAGATAGAGGGTCGCCATCTACACCACCTCCGTTTCGCTGATGACATTGTTCTAATAACACCAAACACTAGCCAAGTGGCACAAATGTTGGCTGACTTCAACCATAAATGTGGACATGTAAGTTTACAGTTGAATCTCAACAAAACAATGTTAACGAAAAACGAACCAGTTCCAGATGCCCCATTCACTCTGAATGCAGCAGTTATGTGTACATAGGTGGAGAACTCAACATGACGAATGACCTAACACTTGAACTGCACAGGAAGAAGAGAGGAGCGAGGAACGCCTTCAAGAGTGTTGAAGAAATAGCTAAAAGGACAAAGAACCTCTGGCTCCAGGCACATCTGTTCAATTCTGTGGTTTCCCTGCATTAACATATGCCTCAGAGACCTGGGCCCTATGAAAGCAGGATAAGAACGCTATTCGGGTCTCCCAAAGAGGAATCGAAAGAACTATCCTTGGAATATCACACCAAACTCAAGTGAGACTAGGAATCGGAGTTCCGACCTCCATTGATGATTGAGAATCACGGATGCTGTCTCGTTTGCCAAGGCATCGAAAATCAGATGGACTGAACATGTAATGTGATTTGGAGACAACCACTGGACTAGAGCTTTTACTACTGGATCCCACAGGATGTCAAACAACTATGTGGCTGCCCACGTACAAGATGGTCAGATTTCTCCTTCAAGACCCTGAACAAACAGTTGGAGGCTCTTAGTATTACAGAGCAAGCAGATGCCATTGGGCTACACTGGCATGTGACAGGGACAAATTGGTGTCCGCTTGAGCAAATAGTAGGATGTCATTTAATCAAGTGATCAAGTGATTATGAACAGCTACCCTAGGTATTAGAACAAACTGCAAAAAATGAATGACAAACTTATGTACCATTATATTCTTTAAGCAAAAAAGAGAGAAACTATACATACAGTTGTTTCTGGTGTTCCCAAAAAGAAATTGGATAAGAAACAATGTTGTGCATATTTTATTGGGATACTTGGAAGCATCTTTGAAAAGACACTACTTGACTCTCAACCTGCTATAAAGTTCAGGGACTTAAGGAAACTACAGAGCTCTTTTTTGCAATTGCCTTCGACTTTAGTGATATAAAATACTAGTCAATAATTAGTTATCTCCTAAAAATATTATGTGAAGTGCTCATGTCATACTAAGCAGGAACCTTTATTTCGCATTTGATCCTTTCATTCTTTTACATGCTCTTCATTTTTTCTGTTTCTGTCCCTTCTTTACCATCATTCTTTTACCTTCTCTTCCACATTTTTCTGTTTTCTATAACTTGGAAATTCATTGGTAAGACAATTAATGTTTTTGTTTGTAGGTCTCAACAACAGTAATGTGAGGATTTTAAATAGATTATGGAAAAGACTGATAATATTCATTTCTGAAGATTGAAAACAAATTTAATCATGCGTGCTTGTCTAATTAAAATTTTATTGGTATTTCATGCGTTTTGCTAATACATGAAAATTTAGCTTTCAAACTGTAGGAAATAGTTTGGAAAAAAAGTAGAAAAACAAATTTCTGAACAAATTTTACCATTCCTAAAGATTACTTATAGAAATGTAGATATTTGTTTTCATCCACTGTGGCTATATATTTTTAATCAGCATAGCAAATACTAATATTTTGTATTATAAAACATATTTTTTTGGGTTGCCTGGCAAGCTACCCGTGTTGTATTTGATATGCCAAATACCAGTAACAATTATAGACTTTATTCGGAATGGATTGAGTCTCTTTATGTTCTTGGAGCAAGCAGATGCCGTTGGGCTCTACTAGCATGAGACAGGACATATGGAGATGTTACTGGGGCCCGCTCCCAGCAAATCAATGATGAACGGGAAGACAGTGATACAGTGATTATTTTATAATTGTATTGTATTTTATTTTATAATTGTTTTATAAAACATTTATTTTATAGCACCTCTCTACCAAGTCTTTTTCTGTTTATTTGGAAGGAAAATAGCTGCATCAAGCATGAAATATTAAATTGATAATTTAATAGCAACAGAATTACATAAATGAGAATTTTTTGCTTGTTTGCTGAGCAAATAATATTAAATTTTATTGTTTCTATAACATTAAGTTTTATCTTATTTTTTGGTTTCTGGGCCAGACTCAGCTGTGCTCAAGTATTACTCGTGTCTCTCTGCTCAGGGCTTACTTTTGGCAGTGCTTGTGTGAGTGTGCGGGTGCATATGAGGTTCTGTAGATTGAACCCTGGTCCATGGCATGCGAGTCATACAAGGCATGCAAGGCTGCATGCAAGACAGCAGCATGAATAGAAAGCTTTTACTGGGCTTTTATCTCAGTAAAAGCTCAGACTGTAGAGTACAAGCCAAGGCTGTGATAGTACAGCAGAGTCTGCTGTGATAGTACAGCAGAGAGAGGCTGCTGTACTATCTCTCTGGCCCCTAATTTTTTTAATAAAATATAACTGATTGTCATTGCCTATACTTTACAGAGTCTCTGGACCAGCATACCTGGGCCGGATTGAGGAAAAAAGCTGCTGCAGGGTGGGTGTCGATGATCCGGGCTGTGATGGGCTGGTCTGCTGGGTGGAGTTCAGACATGAGACTCTCAGACATGGGGCAGAGCTGTTCCTTGCTCTCCCTGTGCACAGCCATTCATGAGGCAGTCGGGAGGTATGGCGGGTTCTAGCCCTGGCCCACCACCTCGGCAGAGCCTCACAACAAGCCAGACCACCCCCTCAATCCCACGGGTGCCGCCATTTTCCACATTTGGACTTCCCTCTCATCAGAACTCCACCCAGCAGACCAGCCCATCACAGCCCGGCTCGCGCCTCTGCTTACGGCCGCATGGCTCATCAATAAATGCTTTATTTGGAGGTGTTTAAAAGAGTTTGCCTCCCACTCGGCAAGCCTGGCAAGCTTCTCGAGTTGTATTTGATATGCCAAATTCCAGTAACAATTATATTAGGTCATTCCCATGACCTAATATAATGGTTTGAGGCTCTTTATGTTTCTGTAGCAAGCCGATGCCCCTGGCTCTACTGGCATGAGACAGGACATATGGAGATATTACTGGTGCCTGCTCTAGCAAATAGATGATCAACGGGAAGATCGTGATCGTGATACTTTACAGATGAGCAATTTCACATTATAAGTTAGTTTAGGTAATACTCTCCAATGAAATAGTATATTGGGGGTGGGGGGCACATTCACCCAGATTCAGGTCTTTCTTCTGCTTTACACTCCAGGATCACTCCTGTCAGTCTTGGAAGATTCATATGGGGTGACAGAATCAAATCTGTATCAGGGTTGTTCAAGGCAAGTACTACCCACTGTACAATCTCTAGGGCCCCTATACACCTATGGTATTTTTCTTTTTCTTTTTTGGCTTTTGGCTACACCCAGCAAATCTCAGAGATTACTCTTGCACTAAGGAATCAGTCGTGGTGGGCTTGTGAGACCGAATGGGCTGCTGGGGGTTGAATCTGATCTGCTGTGTGTAAGGCAAGCATTCACGGTGTTACAGCTCTGGCCCTACAAGCAAAAGTTTTATGGAAAATATTATTCACACTAATGTGAAAATTTGCATCTTTCAAATGTAAAAAAAAATCTTCCTTTTTTTCCTTCATTCATTTCTTCTTCCCCCACTCCCTCCTACTCTCCCCCACTCCCTCCTTTCCTTCCTTTCTGCCACATTCTGCAATGCTCAGGACTCACTCTTGACTCTGGTCTCAGGGATAACTCCCTGCAGAGACCAAGTGCAATATGTAGTGCTAGAGACTGAACTCGGGTAGGCAGGATGCAAGGAAAGTCCAAAACACTATGGTTTTTTCCTCTCTATCCGAAATTCACATATTCAAAGTGACAAAGGTGTCTTTTGTCAAGGATATGAGGTGACTTTTTTATTTGGGGAGGCAACACATGGGATGGTGCTGAGGTTGATACCCTGCTGTTTTAGTAGTTAGAGTCAGATCTTGCACATGCAAGACATGAGCTTCTGCCCTTTGACCCATCTTTCCAGTCTCCCAAGACAACTTTTGGAACCACCTAAGCAATTTATTCAATTGGGGGGGGTTGTGTTAGTGCTAGCTTTCTAGATAAACCAGTCATAGTAAGAAAGTTAGAGTTTAGTTGCACACATACCTGCCCCCTCTTCTAATGGTGGGGAAAAGATCTATTGGATGAATCAATCAAAATAAGTCATTTATATTTCATGATACATTCATGAAAAAACAAAATGATGTTACTCAGAGAATATCTGTCATGTTGAATAGTCTACCACAGCAATCCAATATAATGAAAGAACTCTAGCTCTGGTCAGAACTTAGATCATACGAAAGAGCCCAAGTCTCCTACCAAAGAGAGGGGAGTATCTCACCTGAGAGCATTCCTACCGAAAAGAAGGAGCAGGGAAAAAAGGGTAAGGGGCCTCAACTCAGTCCCTTTATACACCAAAGTAATCCTATCTGTGACAGGGAGTGTTCTGTTAACAAAGAACCCTAAACAATTGTATGTATAAACAAAGGATTACACCAAGGACTAATCCCTTCTTCAGAGATTATCTCTTATGTAAAATACTGGAGAGAGAGAGAGAGAGAGAGGGCTCATATAAAGTAATACATCTTAATTTCATGGGCTTCATGTAATCTAGATGGTATTCACGAGGTCCTTCTTATTTATTATCTGCACCAGGGTGATTCTGAGTATCTTGTTCTCCATATACTGAAAGGGTCACACTCACCTGGTTGAGCAAAAACTAGTATGATCCTTCGTATAATCTTCCTATAGTCTCAATGTAGCCAGGGTAGTAGTCTCTTGGTAAATTCTAACTGTCCCACGCTGGATGCAGTGGGTATAAAGAGGAGTTGTGCCCAATCTAGAAAACATAGAAGTCTTAGTAGATGTATAAGTCAGAAGTTATTCAGAGTCAAGGTGACTTCTGTAACTGCCACATCCTCTACCGGTGTTTACATAGAAGAGAGGTCTCATTAGAATGAACCTTGGCTTAAGAACATGTAAGTAAATTAAGCTGTGAGTGGGTAAAACAGCAAAGCTCCCCAGACTAGCTAAACCTGTCATCCAACACTGTATGGTATTAGTGTCCCCACTTTAGAGGCAAAGAAATTGATGCACAAATAGGGCTCATAGCTCAGGGCTATCTAGCTAATTATTATTAAGATTTAGGTATTGAAGCCCAGCAGGAAAGTACTGGAATTCATTCATTTAAACACTGTGAGATACTGAAGCTTGAGAGGAAAATAAATATTCTGTGATAGTGAACTGTTTTTTTGATATTCGGCATGCCAGATTTTTTTTCTACTTGAGCTATATTACACTTGCTGCCAGAGCTGTCCCTATTTGAATTACTTTAGTACAAGTTATGATCCTATGTAGGACTACTGATGATACAAACTTAATAATATGGATTGCAATCATCATTAAGAAAAAAATCCCTAGTTGTTGGAGAGAACTGAGGTTAATGTGCTAGCCTTATATGTGTCCTGATAGGGCTCAATAGCTGGTTCCACATGTGGTCCCCTGAGCTCTACTAAGAGTGATCCTTGAGCCTAGAGCAGGAGTAAGCCCTGAGCACAGCCAGATGTTATTCAAACTCCAAAGCAAACAAAACCTCCAGGAATATTATTGATTTTGTTGTTGCTTTACCAGTTACTGAACCCAGACTCACACATGTGTGATATATGCTTTATTGCTGGGTCACACCCCCAGTGTGTGTGTGGGGGGGAGGCTGCAAGGAATGGGGGAGGGGGGCAACCTTAGAATTTTGAGTTGGAAATATTTGGCATCTGCATTTAATTAAAAAATAAGACTCTAGCAAATTCCAATCATATATCCATCCAGAGGACTGGAAAGCTTTACAACCAAATTTAGAGTTTCATCCAGAATTCATAATTTGGCATTTTAAAAGTCGCTAATGACTTTTAAATACTATTGTTTTATCCCACATTTTTGCCAACATTGCTTACAGAGATGTGCAAAAATTAATAGAAATGACACACAGACATAGTTCACATAACTGAAAGAACTGTGGGATAATAACCAATGACAATTAACAAATATGTGTGTTCTTTAAATTTAGACACCACTCTAAAATGCCAGATTTTTTCAGTTTTAGTCCTACAAGCTTTTTAACTGTAAACTTTTCTTCACAAAATCTATAAACCAGTAACATGAATAAAAGTTCATTAAAAATAATTTAGTGCCATGTGAATATAGTAAAGATCATTTTTAAAATTGAACTTAGAAGTCTACTATATGAGTAATTATTTTATAATACCTTTATCATAGCAAATCACCTGTTACATAATACTCATTATTTGAATAACTGGAACATCCCACGTGGTGTTGTGATCCCAGGGCCATTCCCAGCACAGTTTAGCACAGCCCGCCACACCAGATGATGTAAAGCTAAGGTCAGAGGATCAGAGCTGCTCCATTGCCCTGAAGTTCTGAGGACCACCAGGGCCACCACCTTTAACTGCTAATTGGCCCCCAAAACCTTACCAAGTGGTGCTTGAAGACCTCCAGAGCTGGGCCAACAGTGTTCAGGGATAAGTTTTCAACATAAAATTTAGTAGTATTAAATTTGTTCACAGAATTTTATGACTATTGACCACCCACCCCCCCCCCACCCGTGAACAAAGTAAAACCCATCATTTCTGAGTGTTCATCCAACCCGCGGAGGTAGAAGGGACCCCCCCGCCCCGGCGGGCCCCGCAACTATCCACTGTGTATGCCTAAAATTTTGTAATTATCCCACTCTTAGCTGTGGCCACTGAACTGTAATTCCAATTTCTCCCTTACATCAGCCTCTGGAACATCTATTTACTGTCTCTATGAATGGTATTGCATATGAAAAGAATCATGGAATATTTCTTTTTTTTTCTTTTTTTGTGGACCACATGAAATATTTCTGTATATCAATTTTATTACCTTTTTCTGGCTGAGTAACATTCCTCTGTGTGTGTGTATTTGTGTATATGTAGCACTTGTTTATTCATCTGTTAGCATGTATTGGGTGAATGGGTTTTCCACATATTTCACTATTTTTTAGTAATGCTTGGAATGAATACTGGTGTACATACAAATGTCTAGATATTTACCAATCTTGCTTATTTCTTTAGAAATGGAATTAACCTTTATGTTTAGACTTCTTAGATATTACAACAGTCTTTTGCACAATGACTACACCATTTCCTATTGCTATCAACGGTATCTACTTTCTCCAGATCTTCACCACATTTTTATTTTCAGGTTTGTATATTATAGCCATCAAAGTAATTATAAAGTCGCATTTCATTGTTTTTTTTTTTTCCTTTTTGGGCCACACCTGGCAATGTTCAAAGGTTAGTCTTGGCTCTGCACTCAGGAATTACTCCTGGTGGTGCTCAGGGGACCATATGGGATGCCAGGGATTGAACCTGGGTTGGCTGTGTGCAAGGAAAATGCCCTCCCTCCCATTGGGCTATTGCTCCGGCCTCTCATTGTGGTCTTAAATTGATTTAATTACTCAATATTATCAGTACAATTTCATATACAAAACCAACTATTTGTATAAAGAAATGTATAAGTCCATTTTATAAAGAAATGTATAAGTCCACTTTCCAACCATTTGTATATCTTTTATAAAGAAATACATAGGTCCATTTTTCATTTTGAATGGTATTATGTGTGGCTTTGTTGCTGTTATATGAGGTCCATATATATAATCTGAATTTCAATTCACTATTAGGTATGTAATTCGCAAATACTTTCTCCCATTCAGAAAATTTTTCTTTTTGCTTTGATACAGAATTCTTAATTATGATTGAATTCAGTCTAGCTAGCTTTTCTTTCTTTTGGGAGGAGAGGTTTGGGAACTCCCAAGCACTACTGAAGGGATGCAGGAGTCACTCCACTAACACAGCCAACCAGTCTGGTGGTTCAATGCAAAAGAATTTAGGACGTGGCACTCGCGCAGGCCCTGTGGTCCCAGGGATTACTGATTCCTGGCATCTCCGGGTTGCCTGTTCTTAATCATGTATGTGGATTTTCTTTGTAATTGTTCTTATCTTTATTTTAAAACAGTATTTAAAGTTTATAGTATAATTATTTTTATCTAGTTAAATCTGCTATTTGATTCTCTAGGTACTTGTCTAAATGAAGAACTTTCATTTCATTTGCAGATGATTTGTTGTTGGAATAAAGACTATTTTTTTTGCTGATCTTATTCCCTGCAATGTTGATGAATTTATTACTTCAAAATTTTGTGGATTCTTTTGAATTATTTGCATATGAGATCTTCCCCCTTTTATATTTTTAACTATTTCTAAGCCATTTTAACACTAATTTTGTTATTTTCAGAATATCATATAAATGGAATTACCTAGTTTATAATCTTTTTATATTGTTTCTTTTAAATAATCTCCTTGATATTAATCCAAGTTATTGTGTGCATTGGTAAATAATTCACTTAAATGAATATCCACATAACAGTTTGTTACCTACAGAGAAGTATTTGCTTACAATTTTGCAATATTACGTAGGTAAAATAACGTATAAGCATTGACACACAGAGATTTAAGTGATAATTTTCTTTAAGATAATTATTCAGGTATGCAATGTCTATGTAGCATGGTAATATATGTTAAAATTTGTAAGAATGCTTTTGAATTCACATCTTAGTTTCTAAACTGGCTGTAACATTTTAAAATTGTATTTATTTTGTTTTGTTTTGAGAGCACTCCTGGGCTCACATGTGCTATCTTCTCTACTATGTCTCCAGCTCTAAAATAATTTAATTGTCAGTTCTCTAATGGCTAATCAAGCTTAACACCTTGTCATATACTTTTTATTTTGTAATCGATATATCATCATGACGAAGGATCTGTTTAAGTATTTTGGCATTTTTAAAATTGTCTTGTTTTACTTTTGTTGAGTTTAGAGAAGTCTTAATATTTTGTCATATAACTCCTTTGTCAGCTATATAATAATAAGTAATTTTCTAGTCTCTTATAATTTAATAACTTTTGTAGATATATATATATTAGAGAAAATTATTTGTGTCTGTTTTGTTTTGGGAGCCCCTGGTTCTGCTAAGGGTTTACCCATGGCTCTGTACTGAGAAATGGCTCATGGAAGATTTGGGGGTCAATGTGGGGTGCCATGGCTCAAACCCGGATCAGCCACTTGAAAGGCAAATACTTTACCTGCTCTACTATGACTCCATCCTTAGTTTTAATTTTATTATAAGTTAGGTAATATGGTGACAATAGTGTTTAAGTGTATAGTATTGATGTAAAAGGTTAGTGTACAGCACCACCACGAAACTGCACATGATCCTCCTTCCCTGTTCCCATATTGCCTCTATTCTGATCTTGATTCCCCATCCTTCTCAGGCCCCCGTCAGCCATCTACTGTTTGTTAATAAATTTTGTTATTCAAGGTCAAGGTTTTACCTTCTTCAGTACTGTTTAGTCTCTTATTTTGGTTCTCTTACATACGAGTGAGTGAGGTCATATGGTATTTATTATTCCTCCATTTATTTTGCCCATACATTTATGTGAAATAAATGTATATGCGTTTATATATGCAGCTGATGAAAAGTTAAAGTCACTATGGTTGCTGCACTGTAGATGAGCTTAGGAATATCATGTTAATTCTTACATTTTGGTTAAACCTAATATTTTTCCTTATAGATTAGTGATTTAGGTATAATGATAGTTATGGCTAAGAACCTTTTGGTTTGTCAAAGTCACAAGGATCTTCTGTTTTCCTCTAAAGTTTTATCTTTAGGCATCTTTTCCTGAAATATGAAATCCATTTTAAGTTAATTTTTTTAAAAAATTGTGAGGTATAAACCTCAGTTCCTTTTATTGTCATGATGATCCCACCAGCTCTAAATAATCTGCTGAAAATTCCATTCTGTCTTCATTGAATTGATTTTGTAATTTTGCCAGAAATCAAAAAGAAAATCCCACTGTGGAAAACTATTTCTGGAATTTTGTTCCTTGCATTTATCTTTTATCAATCTTGTATTTCTGTATTCTGTATATGAACAGGAGCTGGCACCACTGAGGCAGATTTGGGAAGAAGTCAGGGGCCTGATTCCACCGCATGCACCTTACAGGCTGGGATCATTTTGGCTGTGCTCAGGGAGCCATATGGGATGCCTCATCAAGCCTTGGGCAGCATGTGCAAGCTGATCATGCGGCGCTCAGGGAGGGAAGGCGAATTCTAGCCCTGGCCTGCCATCCCAGCAGAGCTTTTGCAAGAAGCTAAAGGAACCCCCACACCATGAGGGCAGTCATTTTAAACATCCAGACTCCACAGCTCCTCAGGGCTCCACTCAAGAGAAAAGCCGATCTCTCCTGATTGCGGTTTATCAGTAAATGCATGAGATGAGAGCCTACCACTGAGAGTGTAGCAGAGCCTGGCAAGCTACCCGTGTCGTATCTGACATGCCCAAAACCAGTAACAATTATAGACCTCATTCCCATGACCTGATGGAATGGTTTGAGGCTCTTTATGTTCCTGGAGCAAGCAGATGCCCTTGGGCTTTACTAGCATGAGACAGGACATATGGAGATGTTACTGGTGCCCGCCTCCAGCAAATCGATGATGAACAGGAAGACAGTGATACAAAGTGATACAAGTTATAGCTCAGTAGTAGGTATTGACATTAGATTGTTTCCTTGAACCTTAATGATTCTAATTGAACACATTGTATCTCGTTATTTATCACTTTTTATTAGCAACAGCTCATAGTTTTCAGCAAAGTATGCTTATTTATACCAGTTTTAAGTATTGATGTGTTTTCTTTTCAAATCCATTGTAGATGTGATTGAATCAAGGAATACTAAACCCAAGTGGAATCATTTTTTGTGCCAGGCACCAAGACTTAAGGCTGACCTAATTGCAATTTCAACTTCTCCCAACATGAAAATTTAAGCTAATCTATCTGGATTTCCAGAACAACACTAACTAGATAATCTTAATAATATTCTTACCTCCATTTAATAAAAGGTGACTGCCAAAAAAGAATTTTTTTTCTGCTAATAACATTGTTATCTCCCCTCTTTATAAGATTATAAAAATCTTCCAATTTGGGGTGCTGGAGAGATAGCCCAGCGGGTAGGGCATTTGCCTTGCACAGGGCAGGCCCATGCCGGCCCGGGTTCTATTCCCGGCATCCCATATGGTCCCCCGAGCAACGCCAGGAGTAATTTCTGAGTGCAGAGCCAGGAGTAACCCCTGAGCATTGCCAGCTGTGACCCAAAAAAGCAAAAAAAAAAAAAAAATCTTCCATTTTATACATTCCCTTGCAGAGCCTTTCTAGTTAGTAAAGGGGATGCTGTCCTGATTCATTAGGACTTTAGTAAAGGCAATTTGATTTTTAAATGACCGAAATTGTATTTTTTGTTATTTAACAGAAGGCATTGCGTTTTTAAATTTGGACTTCCAGTTACTCATTGATCATAGAAGTATACTTAATCTCTGTGGATTAATCGTTTATCCTCTGACCTTTGTAAACTCACTGTTACTTCTTTAGGAACATTTTGGTTTGGATTTTGATTGACTCTTTGGAATTTTGACTTTGGCAATAATATCATTTACAAATAGGGATTTTTTTTTTATTTTCCAATCTGTACATATTAGTTTCCTTTCATTAACCTACTGAATTAACTGGGATTCCTGTTACAATTTGAATTGCTCTAGTTAGTCTAGAATATTCTTTTCTATATTTTATGATGTCTGTATTCAGTTTTACACTATTAGCCATTTATTAAGAACCAGATTTTTTACACCATTTTCATCATTTAACAACAATGTTGTTTTACGCATTAGAAGAATATTCATTTACATATTTTATTCTAAAGTTTGAAAATGTTTTTATATCCTGGATCTATGGATATTTTTATTATGAATGTGTTAAATTTTGCCAAATGTTTTTTCTGCATTAAATGGTATCTTTAGACTAGTTAAATGATCATTATTCCAATTAATTTCCAAACAAATTTGCTCCATTCCTGGTATAATTCCTATTTGGTAATGATGCTTAGTTCTGTTTGTAATTATTTTGATTAGTAGTGTTTTGTTCAATATTTTGTATTTATGTTTATAAGAGACATTGCTTATAGTTTTCGTTAATTATGCATTCATCATTTAGTTGTGGCATTAATGAAACCAATGCAAAGAAGTTAGGGGCAGCAAACTCAACTAAACAAGGATCCTTACACTTTTCTAACTCTTCCCCTAAAAGAGGCCTAACAAGAGACAACCTTCCTCGTTTTTTCCTTTCGTTCAGACCCAAAGTTTACTTTGCTTAGCTTTATTTGTGGGTTAGACAGAGCCACATTGGGTCACCTGCTCACTAGGCAATTTGATTGTTCAAACTAGTGTTGCTTTGGTATGTAGCATAAAACTCCTTTTCATTGACATTGATTAAAAATATTTACATGTCCGTAATAGAGATGTTTCAGGCCTACAGTGATCCGACATTAGACACCACCAGTGTCCTCCATGTTCTACTAGTGTCTCTGAGTTCCCTGCCACTCTCCAGCCTGACCCCTTCACAGAAATATAACACATTTATTTCACATTTTTGCTCCAAAAATATTTTACAAACGACAAATGGAATTATCGAAAAATAAATCAAGAAAAGTCAGTTTGTATTGATAGACTGCTATATAATTTTAACCTGAATAAGTACAATAAGCTTACTAATACTTCTAGAATTTACATATAATTATTTTTCTCCGTGTTTATCACTTTTTTTTTGCTCTATTGGTCACACTGAATAATGCTCAAGGCTTACTACTGGTTCCACACTCAGGAATTACTCCTGGCAGTGCTCAGGGCACTTGCTGGGGATAGAACCCTGATGCACTGCATTCAAGGAAAACGTTCTCCCCGCTGTACTATCATTCCAGTCCATCGTAGTTCTCACTCTGATCGGACTAAATCTCACTCCATCAGGGGGCTCCAGCATTGAAACCCTAGGGTCTATTTTCCTGGCATAATGTAGGAATAACTAGTTTAATCAGTTGTTTGAGTAAGCAAAAAAGTGGAAAAGCTAATATATATTCATCATTCCTTCAATTCAGTAATTAGACAAATGTCCTATTTATGTGCCATATGTTCCAGATACCTCTTGGTGCTGGGAATATAGAAAGGATGGTAGAAAAAAAAATATTCTTGCTCTCATAAAGCTTAAATTTTTTTAGGGATAACGAACAGTAATAATAAGTAAATAGGGGCCGGAGCGATAGTCCAGTGGGCAGGGCATTTGCCTTGCACGCAGCCGGCCCATGCGGCCTGGGTTAGATCCCGGCATCCCACATGGTCCCCAAAGCACCGCCAGGAGTAAATCCTGAGTGCAGAGCCAGGAGAAACCCCTGAGCACAGCCAAGTGTGGCCTAAAAAAAAAAAAGTAAATAAATGAACTTTAAAATTGATAATGAATGTTATTTGTGGTAAAGATAAAGTTGGGAGACCACCCCTCACTCCACGGGTGCTGCCATTTTTCCACATTTGGACTTCCCTCTTGTCAGAACTCCACCCAGCAGACCAGCCCATCACAGCCCGTCTCGCGCGGCCTCTTGGTTCATCAATAAATACTTTATTTGGAGGTGTTTAAAAGAGTTTGCCTCCCGCTTGGCAAGCCTGGCAAGCTTCTCGTGTTGTATTTGATATGCCAAATTCCAGTAACAATTACATTAGGTCATTCCCATGACCTAATATAATGGTTTGAGGCTCTTTATGTTCCTATAGCAAGCCGATGCCCCTGGCTCTACTGGCATGAGACAGGACATATGGAGATACTACTGGTGCCCGCTCTAGCAAATAGATGATCAACGGGAAGATCGTGATCGTGATATTAGACATTTGGAAAAAATGATATTGCAATGGCAACATTTAAGTGGACATCTATTTTTCTCAATTAAAATTTTTTAAATCATTTTTGGTTTGGGGGTTTCAGGGCCACAACTGGCAGTGCTCATGGCTCACTCCTTGTCCTGCCCTTAGGGATCACCCCTATGGGGATCAGGGAATCTTTATGATGCTAGGGATGGAACCTGCATCATCTCCATGCAATAGAAGTGCCTACTTACTACCTCTCACCATAGGCTTAATTTAAATTTTTATTTAGGTATGATTTGCAGTCACATAAATATTTGTTCTCTTAGCTTAAATGCTGCTGAACCATACCCACCACCAGTGTCAGTATCCCTCCTCCGAAGTAACTTCCTATGCTCTTCTCCAAGTCCAACCTCATTGGTTCTGTTGGCAATATCTCAGAACGTTTTTATTTGGTCATTGTATGTTTCTTTATCCAATATAAATGAGACCATCTGGCATTTGCCTTTATCCTTGTGACTCACTTGTACATGATATTCTCCAGTTTTATCCCAGTTGCAGAAAAATGCATTATTCAATCATTTCTTATAGCCAAATTTTATTACATAGTGTCTATGTTCCACAGTTTCTTTTATCCACTCATCCATTCTTGGATACCTGGGTTATTTTAGATCTTGCCTTTAGCAACTATCACTGTAATGGATGCAGGTGCACATATATCATTAAGAATTTTTTGTGTGTGTGTTCTTGGGATGAATTCCAAATACCTGAATTTCTGGTTCATATGGAAGTTCTATTCTTAATAATCTGGGAAGTCTCTTTTCTGTGTTAATAGAGATGAACCAAACAACATTCTTAACCAATCACTGAGGATTCCTTTTACATCATCTCCCTGTCACTACTGATTGTTTTCAAAGTGCTTTTATATGAGACATTCTCACTGTATAATGGCTGTATCTCATTGTCATTAGGAGATAGCTTTTTGGTAGTTTTTGTTGTTGCTGCTTTTGTTTTTGAGCCACTCCCAGCAGTGCGTAGGACTCTGAGCTCAGGGATTGCTCCTGGCTCATGCTCAGAAACCATTTATCTTTCCTGTGGCTTAACCCTGATCTTTCTCTACATTCCCTATATTAATCTTGAAATTAAAAAAAAACTGCATGTTCTCTGGCAGGAGATGAAAAAAAATATTCATTTTGAAATCACTTGTATCACTTGTATTCCTATTGTTTATCGATTTGCTCCAGCTGGCACCAATAACATCTCCATACATACTGTGGCAGGTTAGTGTAGCCCAAGGGCATCTGCTCAGTCCAGGAACACAAAGAGCCTCAAACTATTCCTTCAGGTCGTAGGAATGAGGTCTATAATTGTTACTGGTTTTTAGCATATCATTTTGAAATAGGCCAGAAGTTTTGCTTTTCTTAATAAGTCCAACTTGGGGCTGGAGCGATAGCACAGTGGGTAGCTATGCTACCACCACAACTATGCTACCACTACAAGCACACATTTGCCTTGCAAGCAGCCGACCTGGTTTGATCCCCAGCATCCCATATGGTTCCCTGAGTACTGCCAGTTGTAATTCCTGAGTGCAGAACCAGCAGTAGCCCCTGAGCATCGCCAGGTGTGACCCAAAAAAGCAAAAAATCTTAAAATAAATAAGTCCAACTTTCAGGAGAAACTAGGGCCTATACTGAGGGGCTATCATTAGACCTAACTGACTCATTGACAATTAAACCCACTATTTCAGATCATTTTATTCTGCTGTCTCTCCTAAAGAACAGAAACTGATAACGCTTGTGAACTTTACAGCTCAAAGGAAAATCTTTACTACAAAGACTGAGACCTAATCACAGGCCCCTAGACCACTTCCACTCTCTGACACCTTACCACCACAACTAAAGACTTAAATACTTATTTATATGGCATGCCTTCATCTTGAACATTAGAGCTAGTTAGCAATAAAAAATCAAAAAAAACATTTAAAAGTTAGAGAAAGCCTAAAAATCACTCATGCAAGAATGATCACATGAGTAATAAGAAAGAAAGAAAGAAAGAAAGAAAGAAAGAAAGAAAGAAAGAAAGAAAGAAAGAAAGAAAGAAAGAAAGAAAGAAAGAAAGAAAGAAAGAAAGAAAGAAAGAGAGAAAGAAAGAGAGAAAGAAAGAGAGAGAAGAGAGAAAGAAAGAAAGAGAGAGAGAAAGAGAGAAAGAAAGAAAGAGAGAGAAAGAGAGAGAAAGAAAGAAAGAAAAAGAAAGAAAGAAAGAAAGAAAGAAAGAAAGAAGAAAGAAAGAAAAGAAAGAAAGATAGAAAGAAAGAAAAAAAGAAAGAGAGAGAGAAAGAAAAAAAAGAAAGAAGAAAGAAAAAGAAAGAAGAGAAAGAAAGAAAAGAAAAAAGAGAGAGAGAGAAAGAAAAAAGAAGAGAAAGAAAGAAAGAAAGAAAAGAAAGAAAGAAAGAAAGAAAGAAAGAAAGAAAGAAAGAAAGAAAGAAAGAAAGAAAGAAAGAAAGAAAGAAAGAAAGAAAGAGGAAAGAGGAACAAAAAATTATGAAAAGAAATAGAAGGGATAGATGAGACACATACACACAAGAACAAAGGAGTGGCCACGCCATTTCAGTAAGGCCATGAGCTGACTGTTCAGTACCACATGGATCCCCAGAACACCTCCAGGTATGATCCTGATGGTTCCCAGTCACTATAGGGTTCAGTACTGGCTGCCCTCATCACTGCTAGGCCCAACCAGCATCACTTTGCTGTGCCCTATGATTTAAACATCCTACAGGGTTGGATTTGGATTAGTATGTGTAGGAGTAATTCCTGGGTTTCCCAGGCTTTGCTGGGAAATATAAGACTAAAAATCAAAGCAAAACAAAACAGAAGAATGCCAGAAATGTTGGGTTATGAAAGTAGAAAGAAGGTACTTAAGAAGAAAACAAAAATAATTGCTAAGTCCAAAGGAAAAATAATGTAGAAATGAAGAATTCTTCTGATGTGATTATTAAGCATTCAACTGGACTTGAATAACGAGGAATTTAAAGCCATGTACTTGATCAATTAAACGTCCAGAACTAAAAAAGCAAAGAGATCAAAGACTGAAAACCTATGAGACTATCCAAAGATTGATGGGTAACTATAAAATTGTTATTTTTGCATAATGGAAATACCAGAAGGAGAAGGAAGGAACAGGAAAAATATTTAAAGCAATAATGAATGAGAATTTTTCCACACTAATGTCACACCAAACCACAGATCCAAGAAACTCAAAGAACATCCAGCATTATTAATGCCAAAAAAAGACATGTAGTTTTCAAACTATAGAAAATTAAACCTAAAATTTTTTTGAGGAAGCCAAGGAGTAAGTTATCTTAACTCTAGAGGAATAGTTCTGATATCTCCTCAGAAAAATCCAAGGAAGAAAATTGTAAGGTAAAACACTTAAAATGTTTTGAGAACTCTATAGTGGATAAAGGAATGGCTTCAGAGAACCACTAGCTGTTTTTGGAGCTATCCCCATGTAACTTATTTCTCTTATATTGTACATACTCTAGTCCAGAGGTTCTTAAACTCATTTTGCCTATTGCCTCCTTTTCAGAAAAACATTTACTAACCTGGATCTACTACTCACCTTCTTTAAGTAAACAGCAAGCACCTCTGGATTGTAAATTGGGCTACCCCATCATTATAGCCTCCAGTGGGAGACACTGCCCTAGAACTACCATTGAGTTTAATGTGAACATGAAAGTTTAGGAGAAATTGAACCTAGTTCTCTGGATTTAGACCCATAAATGAACACTGGAGAATTCTATTTGCTACTTGTATAGCTGGAAAGCATGGCAGTAATAGATTAATGGAGCGAGTATAGTTTTAAAGCATTACTCTCCTCAGTGTATTCTTCCTTCCAGAAATGGGGCAGAAGTGTGAGCTTAATTGTAAATTTAAAAGCTTAATTGTAAATTTAAAAGGTACCCTTGGTTCCTTTTAAATTAACAAGGAAATAGGAAGAATTTGAACTCCTGGACAGACATTTAGAGAAGGGGTTAAATTCATGAATCTTTAGCCACAGTAGCTATTCTGTATCTTGAATAATATTGTAATATTCTGAGACTTAGGACTCCTGTATTTTATATTTTTCTGTGCACATTTTTATGTTTTCTATGCATTCAAGTTATGTTCTGTCATTCAGAATATTTAATGTAGCCATCTCCTTTACCATCAGTTTCTTGCACTTATCGGCATCTTAACATTATCTTTATATATATGGTAGTGACATATATGTATATATATATATATATATATATATACACACACACACACACACATATTTATCACTATAAGAATAGTGATATGTGGGCTGGAGCGATAGTCCAGCGGGTAGGGCGTTTGCCTTGCATGTGGCAGGGCTGTGCCGGCACGAGTTTGATCCCTGGCATCCCATATGGTCCCCCGAGCACTGCCAGGAGTAATTCCTGAGTGCAGAGCCAGGAGAAACCCCTGAGCATTGCTGGGTGTGACCCAAATAAGCAAAAAAAAAAAAAAATAGTGAAATGTTGCTACTTGTTTTGTGTAACTTTTTATTGTCTCTACTCTCTATGCCATTCAATAAGAATAATCTTGAATCTTTCTTGTACATCTGTGACTCCAGAACTAAGATACTGACTAGTTGGAGCTGAAGAGATATAACAGCACATAAAGTGCTTGCCTGTACACAGTTGACCCAGTCACTTTTTTTAAAATTTGAGCCACAGTGAGGTACACAGTTTCATATTGTTTGGTTTCAGTCATATAGTGTTCCAACAACCATCCTTTCACCAGTGTATATGTACTTCCAAACTTACCCAGTTTTGATGTCCCACACCCACAATGGTTCATTGAGCTCCACCAGTGGTGATTCCTGAGTGAACTATTAGTTAACCCTGAACATACTGGGTGTAGCTCAAACAGCAAATAAAATATGGCCTAATAATACTAAGTTCTCAATATATAGATATGGAATAAATCATAAGCGTATTTTTATATTATAGGCATTTGGACGATTTACTATAAGGACAACTAGGCAAATAATCGTTTTTATGTACATTTTAAAATATTTTGTGAATAACTTCTAAACTCTCTTTCAATTTTAGTCTGTATTCTCGCTCTAGAATTTACTTTATGAAAGATCTTTTACTAGACTGTTAATAAATACACCAAAACTAGATAGAACAAAGAAAGCTTAGTAAAATAATAGTCATTGAGTTCAATATATTTGATAGCAATCACTTATTTAAATCACTGGAGACCAATGTACATTAAAGTTACTTCAATTTATCCGGTTAGTGAACTGTGTCTACTTTTACAAATTCAGGATTTGACCAATATAATATTGAATTTTACTTAAATCAATTAAGTCCAAAAATAAAGATCAATTTTCTTTCAGACTTAGACCCAAAAAGTTTAGTGAATTATCATTATTCTTAGTGATATTATTCTTATTATTTCTAGTGATCATTATTCCTAGTAATATAACATTACATTCTGTTAAGTTTTTCAATACTTAAATAGTTAAGCAGCTACTCAACTGTTGTCTTAGAATAAATAAAGAGTTGACTTCCTAGGAACATCTCACTAAAATATTTTCAAATACTTAATCTTGCTTTATGTATATTTTAATATATAACACCTATTATTTTGCCAAAAGAACTGTGATTCATGCCTGAACATAGCTTAACAAATACCTGTGTTCTCTCTTTAAGGCACCTTACAATCACCTAATAATTTTTAATGCTAGACGGTATATCAGCTGCTTGTTTGTGGACCATTTTAAACACTGAAATCTTCTAAACCAACAAAAATAAGAGTAATCAGACACTGAATATATTGAAAATGACACAAGTTTATGTTGTGAGATCTAATATAAAAATGCAGAATGTTTTTTTAATGGGAAACAAACATTCCTCAGCTGGGAAAGTTTGTGCTCAGTAATTCAACATTTTGCTCCTCTGTATGTGTTGTGAATGATTGTGAAATTAGTACTGGTATTGATTTTAGAGATACCACGAAACTTTAGGAATTTTTCAAGTTGGCAAATGTGAATTTCACAAATAATGAATATTGACTTCAATTTAGTGTATGGCTTCTCTAATCTAAGTCCTGTATACACTCTAAATTCAGAAATGAAAATATGCTCTGGAAAATTGCTGAGGAAAATCGGAGTTGGTCAATCATACTAAACATGTAATGTATAACATTTTCTTTCAGACTTAGACCCAACAAGTTTAGAGGATTATCATTATTATTAGTGATATTATTCTTATTATTTCTAGTGATATATAATGTATTATAATTATATCTCATGGATATAATGTATTATAATAATGTTAGATATTATGAACTAGGAAGCATTCTGTTAAAAAATCTTAAATGTAAAGTGTATTTCAGGTTAGGCAAGTTCAAATGAAAACAAGAACAAGGGACCCTTAAATAAGGTAATGCCAGGTGGAAATTTTATAATTACTTTAGAATTCTATGGGATAATCATTATCAGCCAATGACAATATTAAATAAAAAAGGAGACTTCTCAAAGGGGGTGGAGTGCATCCTGAAGGCTCATCATCAGAGAACATTCTGGACCATTGGGTGTGGGCCTGGTGGCCTCCAAATCTGCCAGATTGGTTCCCAAGCACTACCAAAGAGAACACAGAAACATCTAGCTAAGTGCCACAAGGAATAGCTTTCAGATCCCCAAGCAGTGCTGTGGAGGTTACCCTCAAATTATAAAACTCAGGAGATGAAATAAGAAGTTGAAAATTAGACTTTTTTTTGTTCAAAATTAGACTCAAGAAAAATAACATGCACATAAAAAGAACACATTTTCAGTAAGAAACTGCACAGACTAATAATATAAGTCTAAAATCATCACTGAATAGAGAGACAAAGGTCACCATTTCTGATTACAGAGCAAACAGGAAGAAGCTCTGTTTGCTAATGACG
This sequence comes from Cryptotis parvus, assembly GCA_021461705.1. NCBI lineage: Eukaryota > Metazoa > Chordata > Mammalia > Eulipotyphla > Soricidae > Cryptotis > Cryptotis parvus. The sequence goes on from JAJIBD010032308.1 coordinate 90,146, forward strand.
AGAGAGTTTGACATTCAGCATTAAATGTCATAACCTTTGCTTCTCTTTGTTTTTTGCTGGTTCCCATTGGTAGAACTTGCCCTCTGTAGAACATATCAATGCATTTGACTTAAAATAGGAGTCTTTAAAAGTTTTGTCTTCAGTAGAAATTTTAAACTGCCCGTTCTAAAATTCAGCCAAGGTCTTTGGGCAGAACATACTTCCCATTAGAATTTTCTAACACAAACTCCTGGAATAAAATGCTAAGTTTAAATTATTTATAATTTTCATTAAAATGAATCTGTTTTGAATAAGAAAGTCCCAAGATAAGTTGTCTTAGAATGACCAAACCACTCAGCTTCATCTAAAAGTGAAGGAGGAAATAATAAATGCTTGTTCACTAACTAATTACAAAGTGCCAGTCACTGTAATATGAATGGTCATTATTATTCCCATATGGAATAACATTATCCCCATATAAAGTATAGAAGGAAAGATGAGAGTTTTTTATATCTTACAACTAGTTAGTACCCAAACTGGGACAGCAGATTAGACTATCTGAAACCAGAATCTGGACATTCATAATGTGAAATGCTGTTTCCATTCAAGAAAATTGGATATAGAAGTATTTCTAAAAAAGATCAATTCTTCCCACAGAGATGATATAATGACACTTTGAATTAACTATAGAGAGGAGTTATTTGAGTATCTTTAATCAAGGAGCCTTCCCCTTGAGGTGTTGTAGGTGTGGCTGTAGTGCTGGCTGTGTTGGCAGGTGTCAGACAGGAGACAGGCTTGTTTATACTCAGGGCTCTGCCCCATGGGCCCTAGATGGTTGATGGTCTGACATAGAATAATACTGGGCCCCCAGAATGAACCCAGAGCCATGCAGAGCCTGGCAAGCTACCCATGGTGTTTTTGATATGCCAAAAACAGTAACAAAAATAGACCTCATTCCCAATGAATGGAGACATTACTGGCACCCACTTGAGCAAATTGATGAACAACAGAAAGCTAAGTGATACAGTGATACAAGTGATAATCAAGGAGAACTCTATTCTTAGAAATGGTACTCAAATGACGATCTTAAAGATAAGTACTGTCTAGCCAGGGAAAGAAAGTGTGTGTGTGTGTGTGTGTGCACGCATGCACGCATGTGCACATGTGTGTGTGACTGTTGTGTAAGTGTATGTTTATGTCTCTATCTGGACAGGAATCCAAAAGAAGCTACTATAAGTTATGCTAGTCATCATTATTCATTGTAATTAGGGGGTGGTAAGAGATATTTAGAAGTAAATTGAATCTGAACTCTAGATATTATTATTCATCCATACATTTATGTATTTGATCCAGTTATTAATTGATAATGTAGGAGTTTTCCTTTAATCATGCATTATTAATAATTGTTTTTCATGTTAGAGGGAAATAGCCTCAGTGACTGTGGATGAATAAACTTGTCTGCTTATTTTTAAAATGAGCACACAAGACACTGTACCCTAAATAATTGCCAAGTACTGAATGTTTATCTCACAGTTAAATAAAATGGATAATGTTTAAGTCTCAAATATATATTTTTGGTTAAATAAAATGGGTTCTTTTTATCCTTTATTCTGGAGCTATAATTTTCAAATTGTGGCACTTATATTGCTTGGGTAAGCAGAATCATATTCAGGATAAACAAAAGTTTAGGAAGTAAGATATGAATTTGTTTATGCTTCAAAGACTGCATGAATTTTACTCAGAAGTAAGCAAGCATAAATTTAACACATTTATTTTGACCACTCTTACATTTATTTGTAAAGACCCAGGTAATAAATGTCTTATTTTCATTGACCAGAAGATTTATTATTTTGTTAGTGGAAAATGTTATAACTTTTAGTTCAGTAGTCATTTTGCTTGCCATTCCTAAATCCATGTACCATTGCATTAAGACCATTCTTCAAGTATTAAAACTGCATGAAAAAGATTGGCCACAAGAGCAGACAAGAGCTATGTGCGTGAGTGCAGGGTGAATTATACGGGCATTTTACTAAAAACCAAGTTTGTCACTCAATAAATCAGCACCTTTTAAATAAAGCTTTTGATTACAAACACACATATTTTCTCCTACAAATTAATTCAATTTCCAGCTAGAATTTTCCTCATCAGCATGTTTATAAGCATACTTGATTCTGGGAGTTTCCTAATGAGATAAAAATAAAACTTCTGAGAACTTTCTGTGTATGATTTTGGGCTGTTGTTCACTGATAGTTTTAAGATGTAGTCTTTACAAATTTATGGTTTCAATTGGGAATGCGGTTCGGTAGCTAAAAACAGGAAGTTTGTACATAACTTTGAAATTAGTAAAATATGCAACTAAGTAAAGGATCAACTGAATCACGGAGGGCTGTGGCAGGCTTAGAATGCTCTGATGATGAAGTTCTCAAAGAAAACTTAAAGACTGCTATTCCAACTATGCTGGTCAAAGTTGGTGGCAAGCAGCAAAAGCCAATATAAAGATATAAAATACTTGCAAATGTTTGTGTGTTTTTGTTGAAGTAGGGACATCAAATGTCTTAATTTTGTTGTATAGTTTGAAGAAGCACAATGACATATGAAACCACTCTTAAACATTTAAGAAACTATCAATAAAGGAATTTGAAGGGTAGCCATTGAAGTATGGCTATTTTTTTCAAATTTTATTACACCACTTTTAGACATACAATTGCAAGATGCTCATGTAGAGTTTTTGGTTCTACAGTGTCCCAACACCCATCCCTCCACCCGAACCCATCTCACATCACCAATGTCCCCACCTCCCTTCCCTCTCCACACTTGACTACTTGGAGGGTTCTGTATGTCTATTCTCTCTCCTCTATCTCTCCCCCCCGCCTAACTTTCCTACACATCATAGAATGCAGTACATTAAAGGACATAACTGTTTCCACTAGTTTGATGGACCGTGCAGCGCAGCGGCCGTGAGACTTAGGGGCCTCATGGTCAGCTTCCAGACAGCGAAGGTGGCGGCTAGTGTGGTGGGCGAGTCTCATCTGGCTGCTTCTGGGACCCCTCCAGAGGTGATGGGCCCCACTCCCAAAACCCATCTGTCATCCTGGGGGCCCCATGATCAGCTGAGCTTGGGGAGAGCCGAGATCCAGTTTCCCAGCCATGTTTGAGGCTCTGCATGGTATGGCTGGTCACCCCAGGGCAGCTCCTGGGCGGGCCACCTGGCTCGGACAAAATGGAGTGGGGAAGGGCCTACCCCGACTCCATCTGACAAATTCCTGGTGATTCCCACCTCTGGGAGTTTCCCTACCTGGGCTCGAACTCATTTTGCTCTGTTAATCTGTTCTTGAGGTAGCATCCTTCCTGGGCTGGCTGATGTACTGCAGCGTCCGGACAGCGAAGGTGGCGGCTAGTATGGTGGGCAAGTCTCATCGGCTGCTTCGGAGATCCACCCAGAGGTGATGGGCCCACTCCCAAAACTCATCTGTCCTCCAGGGGCCCCAGGATCAGCTGAGCTTGGGGAGAGCCGAGATCCAGCTTCCCCAGTCGCATTTGAGGCTCTCGTATGGCCATTTTTTTTTTAAAAAAAGGAAGTACTGAGCCACATTAGTAAAAAAGTTGAAAAAAGCAACATTGATAGAACAATAAACCCCAAAGGATAGCTAAAGAAATCCTCAGGAAAAGAAGATGGGAGGCATCACCTTTCCCAACTTCAAACTGTACTAAAAGGTAGTACTAATTAAAACAGCATGGTATTGGAATAAAAACAGACCTGTGGACCTATGGAATAGAATTGAGTATCCTGACACCCAACCTCAAACACATGATCATTTTATCTTTAATAAAGGTGCAATGAATCTAAAATGGAGTAAGGAAAGCCTCTTCAACAAGTGGTGTTGGGAAAACTGGGCAGCGACATGTAAAAAAATGAATTTGGAGCTGTATCTAACACCATGCACAAAAATCAGATCAAAATGGATTAGAGATCTGAATATCGACTTGAATCCATAAAAGTACATTGAAGAAAATATAGGAAAAACCCTCCACGACATTGAAGCTAAAGGCATCTTCAAAGGTGAAACATCACTAACAAAGCAAATAGAAGAAAAGATAAACATATGGGACTACATGAGACTAAAAAAGCTTCTGCGCCTCAAAAGAAACAGTGACTAAGATACAAAAGCAGTCCACAGAATGGGAAAGAATATTCACCCAATACCCATCTGATAAGGGGTTAATATCCAGGATATATCAGGCACTGGTAGAACTTTACAAGAAGAAAACAAACAACCCCATCAAAACATGGGGAGAAGAAATGAACAGAAACTTCAGCAAGGGAAGAAATTCAAATGGCCAAAAAACATATGAAAAAATGCTCATCATCACTAATCATCAGAGAGATGCAAATCAAAACAACAATGAGATACCACTTTACACCACAGAGACTGGCACATATTCAAAAGAGCAAGAACAACAAGTGCTGGTGTGGATGTGGGGGAAAAGGGGACACTCATCCATTGTTGGTGGGAATGCCGGCTGGTACAGCCTTTCTGGAAAACAATATGGACATTCCTCCAAAGACTAGAAATTGAACTCCCATTTGACCCAGCCATACCACTCCTGGGAATCTACTCTGGGAAACCAAAAATACGCAGCGGAAACACCATCCCTACTTTTATGTTCATAGCAGCATTATTCACAATAGCCAGAATCTGGAAGCAACCAGAGTGCCCAAAAAATCGATGACTGGATAAAGAAGCTTTGGTACATCTACACAATGGGATACTATGCAGCTATTAGAAAAAATGAAGTTATAAAATTTGCCTATAAATATATGGACATGGAGAAGATTATGTTGGAGCGAAATTAGCCAGAAGGGAGAGAGACAGACACAGAATGACTGCATTTATCTGCATAACATAAATATATATGTACATATTATGATACCAATATCCAAGGTCAAGTGAAACATATATCAGGAGGTCTTGTCAAAGGTGGAAATTATCACAAACGTGTGGGAGTCAGAGGGTAGGTAAGACAGAAAATGGAACAGTGTGCTAACAATTGTCGAGGGTACTAATGCCAACCTAGAACTGAGCATTAAATAGAGGCCAAAAGATTCGCATGACAACCCTTTAATGTATGTTCTGTAATCCATAGTCTGGAGGGGAAGGAAAAGAGAAAGAGAGAGAAACGGAAAGAAATAAAGAACCAGCCATGGAGCAGGGCTGGGGAGGGGGAGGGAACCGGGGACGTTGGTGGTGGGAGATGGGTACTGGTGGCGGGATGGGTGCTGCAACCCTGTATGACCAAAACCCAAATATGAACTTTTTAATTGTATATCTTTGTAATTGTAAAAATAAAAAAAAAATTTAAAAAAGGGAAAAAATAAGCAACATTGATAATTGAACCTTCAGTTGCAGTTGTTTTAGTTTCTATGTATCGCAGATGGTAAAGATAAACAGTTAAAAGACCTAGGGTTAGCTTAAAAAAGTGGAGCACCAGTTCTGCTTCTGAGAATTTTGTTCCAACCAGGCAGTGAATAACTAAACAATGACTCCTCGGCAATGCAAGGTGTATTCTCTGCTAAGAACAAATAAATACAATTAAAACTGACAAAAACCATGGGTTGGAGACATAGTATATCCCATGCACAGCCCAACCTAAATCAATCCTTTATACCTGTATGGTCCCAGAGCACCTCCGGGAAAGATTCCTCAGCTCAGAGCCAGGAGTAAGCCCTAAGCACTGCTGGGTGTAACCCTCAAACACACAAACAAACAAAAAAAAAATGACAGAACCTAAGGGTATAAATGTAACCAAATGTGGTTTTATCCAATGAAAATTTTATTATATTTTAAATTGCTGTTAAACAGATTCATAATCAGCTTGAAATTGAATTATATTTCCAGGTATGAATGTTTTATTAAAAAAAGTGCTAAACACAAAAATAAATAAAATAATATAGCTGAAGAATAAATAGTATTATCACTTTTCAGGCATCATCTTCCAATTTTAACTTATCCTATGCACATTCATTTGAATGTACTGTGTAAATTATATAATACAAATAAATAGAACCATATTACTTCCCACCCCCTCTCCATTTTGAGCTACCGTGACCTACAATACTGTTAATGATAGGTTCATACATATATCTTTGCGACACCACTCCCATTATAGTCTCTTTCCCTCCATCAATGTTTCAGGGCCACTTTCTATACCCTCTTACCCCTAAGTAAGTTCTGTTCTATAAGAACAAAACTTATTCTACAGTTTTGTTGCCTTTGAGCATTTGTTACTCCTTTACTATGTTTCTTTGTGTCCTACATGTGAGAAAGATCTTTTATATATGTCTTTCTCATTTGTTATGATACCCTCTAGCTCCTTTCACATGGAAGCAAATTTCACAACTTTCTTTTCTCTTATAGTTGAGTAGAATTCTGTAGTGTATAGCTAGTGAAATTTCTTTATCAGTTCATCTCATCTTTGGCACATGGGCTGTTTCCAGATATTGGCTATCATGAATAGTTCTTAAAAGCATAGGAGCGCAAGTGTCTTATCAAGATAGTGTTTTTTGCGTTATTGAGGTAGAAAACAAGACATGGAATTTCTGAGTTATATGGAAAATCAATTTTTAGTTTTTTGAGGAAAGTCCATATTTTTTTCCTTAAGGTTGAAGCAAATTAGCATTCTCACCAACAACACACTGAGGGTTTCTTTACCTTCACAGTTATACAAGTGTGATTTTGTTATTTTTTACTGTACGCCAATCTCACTGGTGTGAGGATGTATCTCATTGTTGATTTGAAGTGAATCTCCCCGTTTATAAGTGATTAAGAGCATTTTTCACATATATATTAGACATATGTAGGTCTTCATTAAGGAAGCATTTTTCTCTTTTCAGTTTTTGCATGGTGTTATTTTGTAGTTATGTTTTACAAGTGCTTTATATATCTTCCATTTTAGCCCCTTGTGAGCTGAATTATGAGCAAATGTTTTATCCCATTCTTTGGGATTTTTTTTGGTCTAGTCATTGCTTCCTTTGCAGTGCAGAAGATTCTTAATCTGGTGTAGACTCACTTGTTTATCTTTGCTCCTGTACGATCAATGGCACAGAGCTACTGAAAATATCCTCTAGAGTCACTATCATTAAGGTTTCTGCCTATGTTTATCTTGTGAAGTCCTTAATCCATTTTGAATTTACTTTTGTGTAAGGTGAGAGTTAGAGGTATGAATTCATTTTTTCACATGTGACTGACCAATTTGCATAACATCACTTGTTGAACAGGTTTTTTTTTTATTCCATTTCACACTTCTAACTCCTTTGTGAAAGATTAACTTACCAGATTCAGGATGTTCTATCTTTTGGCTATCAATTCTAGATAGCCAAGTATGACTGAGAGTCTGTCATAATTCTAATACCACACTGTCTTAATGTCTGTTCATTTATGGTATAATTTTAAAGTTTGGGCAAGAAAAGCCTCCAATTTTTTTCATATGATTATTTCAGCTATTTGCGACATCTTATTACTCCATGCAAATTTTAGCAACATTTGCTTATATCTCTAAGGAATGTCATGGGGATTTTTATCAGCTCTGTACTTTGCCATGCTCCCCACGTTGTACTCTTTGAGTTCCCAAGTGGAATCTTAGGCTTTCCAAAGGGCTTTGCTTCATTAGAAGAACATGAAATTTAATTTTGGCCCTATATTCCACTGAACTAGCCAAAGCTGTTTTAAATATCTCTAACTGTAAATGTGCAGATGTGTGTACAAGAAATAGCAAGGCCTTGAGGGGAAAAGTACTGAATATTGTGCTCACTTTTGTGCTTTTCTTTCTCTGGGTTTTAGCCACCTCAAATTCTTGTGTCTATAGGGCTTTCCAAAAGTGTCAACCATATTTTTAAAAACATACAGCTTTTTTGGTCATTTTCAGAGGAGATTTTATTTTATATGACCAACTTTACAACTCAAAATATGATGTTTCTACTTCAATACACTTAGCCATGGGTATATCTGAAATTATCACAAACGTGTGGGAGTCAGAGTTTAGGAAAGACAGAAAATGGAACAGGGTGCTAATAATAGTCGAGGGTACTAATGCCAACCTAGAACTGAGCATGAAATAGAGGCAAAAGGATTCACATGACAACCTTTTAATGTATGTTCTGTAATCCATAGTCTAGAAGGGAAGGAAAAGAGAAAGAGAGAGAAAGGCAAAGAAATAAAGAACCTGCCATGGAGCAGGGCTGGGGAAGGGGAGGGAACCGGGGATGTTGTTGGGGGAGATGGGCACTGGTGGAGGGACGGGTGCTGAAACACTGTATGACCAAAACCCAAACATGAACTTTTTAATTGTATATCTTTTTATTTGTATATCTCACGGTAGTATAATAAAATACTTAAAAAAATTCCTGTAGTTGTGGTCCTAGAAGGGCCCAGCACACTGTAGTGGTGCTGGCAAGCCCCAGCATCACATACCCTGAGTGATTCATGTTCATTGTTGAAGCGGTCCCAGCCCCTGAGTATCATTTAGGCACTGCTCACCAGTCCCTCAAAAAAGATAGTTCATTAATGCTTCAGTTATTATGGTTGCATAACTAGGTATCATAAAACTTAGTTTTTAAAATCATCTTTTTATTGTTATTAAAGAATCTTTGGTCCAGGAATTTGGGCAGAACACAGTGTTAGAGGCTTATTTATGTTTCAAGATGCTGGAATCCTCTGGAATTGCCAGAAGGCTGAGTTAGGAGACAGCTGGAGCAGGGAGTCAGGGATTTTCTTCCCTGTGTGAACATAATACATTCAATGCTTGCTAGGAGTTGTTTGAGGCTCTATCCAAGACATATTCTTTACTCTGTTGCCTCAGTTGGCCTCAAAGTTGCTACTAATTTTTTGGAAGTGTGAAGACAATTTTCACAGTACCAACCAACCAGTCAGGCAGTAGTTCAATGCTGGTGTTGCTTGGTCTCTGTGGTACTGGGGATTCCAAGAGCCATACCACAAGGGGTTGGGGGGCTTCCAGAATTGTACCTAGCTGTTCCGGTGGCATAAAAAACTAATACTGAATATGGTGAAAAAAAATGGAAAACACGAACCCCTAACTGCTGTGCTATTTACCAACCCCTAAGTAGACTTAGTAGTCTTTCAACAGTCATAAAATGAATATGTCTATTAATGAGGTGAATTTATATTGACCCTTTTCTGAATTTGCCTGGGAAGTATCACTGTATCACTGTCTTCCTGTTCATCATCGATTTGCTCGGCGGGTACCAGTAACAACTCCATATGTCCTGTCCCATGCTAGTAGATCCCAAGGGCACCTGCTTGCTGCAGGAACATAAAGAGCCTCAAACCATTCCATCAGGTCATGGGAATGAGGTCTATAATTGTTACTGCTATCTGGCATATCAAATACGACACGGGTAGCTTGCCAGGCTCTGCCGTGTGGATAGCATACTCTTGTAGTCATCTCAAAATCCAGCATTTATTGATGAACCACATGGCTGCCAGGGGCCACGAGCCGGGCTGTGATAGGCTGGTCTGCAGGGTGGAGTTCTGACGAAGGGGAAGTCCGATGTGGAAAATGGAGACCCTCATGGAGTTGGGGTTGTCTGGCTTTTTGCAAGGCTCTGCTGGGGTGGCGGTCCAGGCTAGAACCCACCATCCTTCCTGGGCGCCTCAAGAGTGGCTGAGCACAGAGACAGCCAGTAGCAGCTCTGCCCCTGTCTGTGAGTCTCTGGATCAGCATACCTGGGCCGAATTTAAAAAAGACTGCTACAGGGTGTATCTCAATGAGCCGGGCTGTGATGGGCTAGTCTGCTGGGTGGAGTTCTGACAAGAGGGAAGTCCGGATGTGGAAAATGGAGGCCCTCATGGAGTGGGGGATCGTCTAGCTTGTTGCAAGGCTCAGCTGGGGTGGTGGTCCAGGCTAGAACCCACCATCCCTCCTGGGTGCCTCGAGAGTGGCTGGGCACAGGGAGAGCCAGTAGCAGCTCTGCCCCCATGTCTGAGAGTCTCTGGATCAGCATACCTGGGCCGAATTTAAAAAAGACTGCTGCAGGGTGGATCTTGATGAGCCGGGTTATGATAGGCTGGTCTGCTGGGTGGAATTCTGATGAGAGGGAAGTCCGGATGTGGAAAATGGAGGCCCTCATGGAGTGGGGGGGTCGTCTGAGGCTGTGCTGCAACATGGTGGCACCCACCACACTGAAGAAAAGATGCTGGCAATCACATCAGGTGGAAAGAGCGTCACATTCCTCTGAATCTGAAGCAAATTTAACACTAGTGCAAGAAATACTCCAATAAAGAACAGCACTACTCCTCAAATCATCAAGTTTACACTCTCGGCTAGTGATGGATGAGATATAGCGGCCACAATTTTTTAGGCCCTGTTGATTCTGTCTCTCCTTCTGCCATGGTTTCATAAGTTCAGTAAATGGAATCCTGATGGTGCTCAGGGATGACTTCTGGCAGTGCTTGGGAATGACCTATTTCTCTTTCAGCCTCGAAGTCTTTGCCTTGAGTCCAGTGCAAACTTCTTTTGATGTTCGGGTATAGATAAGAGGATTTAGTTGCCCCGCCTCCGCCATCTTCTGGGACCGCCCCCCCCCCTCTGCCTCTTCCTCCTCCGCCTCCCACAGCTCCACCTGGGACCCACTGCATAAGAGCAGCTGATGCGGACTTGGCCGACAGTCTGGACGGAGGAGCTTCCGGTTCCCACCGGGCCTGGGAAGTGATGAAGCCTTATTTTTGGTCATTCTGTTAATTACAAGTCACAAAACTCCATATTCAGTATGGGAGGCTCTGCTTACCATGTGAAAAAAGACAGATAACATTGTAAGAAAACTTGTAGGATGAATGATATGGGGTTTCATGGGGTCCCCTAGTGCTTTTGGGCTGACAACTGTCCCCCTTCCTCACTGATGGACAGAGGAATAGAACCACAGATACTGTGGTGGAAATTTAACTCAACCTGTCTATTTACAGAGACATCATTACAGAGGTTTGGGAGCAGGAGATTATAGATAGGTGGTAAACAATGAAAAGATATAAAGCCCCTTCCTTCAGAGGGTAGTCTTAATGGAGATACACCCGAGAGCAGTATTTCTTCTAGGACTTATTGCTTTATCATTTCCTTTACCTGTAATCCATAAACAATTATAAAAATATGCAAAGAACATTAAGGAAAGAGAAAAGCAATATTTCCACTTATATATGCAAAATCCAAAGCCATCAGAGATTTAACTTTGTAAGTTACTGCGTTTGATTAGGACATGATTATGACTAACAGGGCAAGAGGATGCAAAGGAGGGGTTAAAGTTAAACACAGAGGATTGGCTGTGCCTTGGGATAGGGGTGTGACCCCAGGTACACTGGACTGGTTGTAATTCAACAAGTATGTCTTTAATAAAGTGAATTTACAAACTGCACTTATTTGTGGGATATAAAATAAAATAATATGATACAATATCCAAGGTCCAGCAAAACATGGATCAGGAGATCTTGTCAGTGGGTGGAATCTACACAAGTGAGTGGGATTTAGAGGTTAGGTAAGACAGAGAAGGGAACAAGGTGCTAACAATTGTTGGAAATGATAATAGCAGCCTACACTGAACAGTGAATATAGGCAAAGGGATATACATGTATCACTTCTTGTATCACTTGTCTTCCCATTGTTCATCATCGATTTGCTCGGGCAGGCACACCAGTAACATCTCCATTCATTGGAAATGATGTCCATTATTGTTACTTGTTTCTGGCCTTATTGAATACACCCACAGGTAGCTTGCCAGGCTCCGCTGTGACTCTGGGTTCATTCCAGGGGTCCCAGTCTTTTTCTATATCAGACCATCAACCATCCAGGGCCCACAGGGCAGAGCCCTGGGGGGGTGTAGATAAGCCTGTCTCCTGTCTATCACCTGCCAATGCAGGGGGCACTGCAGCTACATCTGAAATACCTTAAGGGGCAGGGAATATACATGATAACCTATAAATGTATGTATTGCAAGCCACAATGTGTAAGAGAAGGAGAGAGAGAGAGCAAGAGCGAGAGCAAGAGTGAGAGAGAGACAGAGAGAAGTCTATAATTGTTGCTGGTTTATAGCATATTAAATACGACATTGGTAGCTTGCCAGGCTCTGCCATGCGGGTGGGATACTCTTGTAGTAGCCTCTCATCTCATGAATGTATTGATGAACGGGGAAAGATCAGCTCTTCTGCTGGGTGGAGCAAGGTATCAATAAGGACTAGTAAATACTTATACCCTGAACAGTTAGACATTATTGTGAAGTCGAACTCCCAATCCTCCCCTGGGTAAGTTCCTCGATGCTAGACAGGTGGTATTAAGAGAGGGGGCCTAGGATTTCCACTAGGTTCATTAATGGCACATAAAATGCAATTTTTAGTTACTTCTCTTACTTTACCATAGAAGACAGTTTTCACTAATGCTCTTAAGGCATCTCTTCTTAGGTGGGAAGCTTCATGTAATCCCTTAATGATATTCCATTGCATTGGTCCAGGAATAAGCATTTTTTCTTGTTTAGTAAATCATCCATTATCTTCCTTTTGAAAACCTCGTTCCAATGCCCACTGTTCCTCCTATGCAGAATATTTTGGTTTATATATAACATTCTCTAAATAGGGTATTAACCCCATGATGGAATGAGAACTAAGAGATATCTTTCTGGCTACAGAATCTGCTTGATGATTTTCTTTTACAATCTCAGTGTCCCCTTTCTGATGTCTTCTGCTATGTTTAACTGCTATTTCTTTTGGGGCCTGTACTGCCTTCAGTAGCTTTTAAGTTGCCTCCCCCATGCTTTATTGGACTATTTTCAGCAGTTAGAAATCCCTGTTCTTTCCAAATGGCAGCATGCACATGTAAGACCAAGTAGGCATATTTAGAATCAGTGTAGATATTTAATCTTAACCCCTTTAGCCAGTTATGAGGCTCTGGTGAGAGCAATTAATTCTGCCTTTTGAGCTGAAGTTCTCCCTGGTAAGGCTTTTGTTTCCACTATTCTGATCAGACTAACAATAGCACACGTTGCTTTTTGAGTTCCTTCATGAATTAAGCTGCTACTATTAGTAAACCAGGTTTCGCCTGGATTGTCCAGGGGAGCTTCTTTTAGGTCAGGCCTGCTAGAATACACTTGTTGAATCAGCTCTACACACTTGTGATCTAGGGCTCCATGGGTGTCCTCAGGCAAGGGATAGGGGTTGCCGGATTGAGAGTCTGACAAGTTCTTATAGTTACTTCTGGAGAATCTAAGAGCAGAGCTTGGTATTTTGTCAGTCTCCCACCTGTCAGTCATTGATGGCCTTTTATTTCCAGCACACTCTGGATTTGGTGGGGAGTCAGAACTTCTAGTGACTGTGCTAGAGTAAGTTTCATGGACTCCTCTACCATCAGGGCAGTTGCTACTACTGCTCGTAAGCATCCGGGCCAGCCCTGGGCCACACCATCAAGCTGCTTAGATAAGTAGGTGATGGGTCCAGGTATTCTCCTAACTCTTGAATTAACAGGCCCAGTGCCGTTCCTTGTTTCTCAGCTACGTATAAGGTGAAAGACTTTTCTAGATCTGGTATTGCTAGGACTGGAGCTGAAACCAATTGGTCCTTTAGGTTCTGAAATGCTAATTGGCAGGTTTTGTCCCAGTTTAGGGGCTCAAGATTGGTCCCTTTTAGGGCTTTAGAAAGGGGCTTTGCTATAATCCCATAGTTAGGAATCCAGAGTCTGCAGAATCCTGTCATTCCTTCAATTGCTTCTTATTTTGAGGAGGTGTGAGCTTCAGAATGACCTCCTTTGCGGTCACTGGATAGTGTCCGGCATTCAGGAGTAAGTATATTTCCCAGACACTTAACTTTTTGTTTGGCAATTTGAGCCTTGGAGGGGAAGATCTTATATCCACATTCCCCAGAAAATTTAGCACTTGAATGGTATGGCTAATAGAGGCCTCACTTGTTGGGCTGCAAATGAGAGTATCATCTACATACTGCAGAACAGCTCCATCCTTTAAGCAGCTTTCTAAGTTCTTTTCCTATTGCATTTCCAAAAAATGTGGGGGCTGTCTCTGAAGCCCTGGGGAAGGACAGTCCAGGTGTACTGCTGTGTTTCATTAGAGTCCGGATCTGTCCATTCAAAGGCAAAGAGAAACTGGGAGTCAGGATGCAAGGCGATACAGAAAAAATGCTTACTTCAGGTCCAGTACAGAGAATCAGACTGAGTTGCCAGGGACCTGATTTAATATATTATATGGATTTGGCACACTAGGGTGGATTGGTATCACTACTTCATTAACAGCTCTAAGGTCCTGTAGGAAGATGAGAATCCCTACAGTTTCCAGGGAAGGCTGATAGAGACAATGAGGAAGTACACAAACATAGACCCCATTCTGAGGCAGGGAAGACCCTGATAGCTGCTTACTTCATAAATCTGTGCTCCTCTGACATAAGGAGGAAGCTCCGAAAGTCATCTATAGAACCCCAGATCTCTTTAACCTAGCTTATTGAGATTGCCTGCAGTGTATACAATAACCAAGAGCAGGCAGAGAAGGCTGAGAGAGCCCAAAGAGATCGGTTTAAACAACAGCAGGCTCAGTTGGTAGCAGTTGCTATTGGGAAGCCCTGGGACCTCAAAGTAACCCTAGAGGCAATCTCTCAGCGAGAAGATCCCAGGCCCTTGGATTTGAAGAGGAGGGCTCTAAAGGCGGAAGAGTGGGACACCAGCTAAGACAACATGGAGACTTACGATCACCCCAGCTGTGCTACAACTGTAAGAGGAAGGCCACTGGAGAAGGGATTGCCCTCATCCCCTAAGGGGGGGGGGGCTTCCCCTGCTCTAGAGGCCCCAGTGCAAGAAGACTGAAAAGGCCCGAGGTTGTCATCGGCTCTGAATTCCAACCTAAAAAATTACAAAAGCTGAGCCTCGGGTTACCTTTGACATTGCAGGTAGGACCATCAATTTTTTAATTGATATAGGAGCCACCTACTCTGTCCTTGGCCGGTCTCCAGGACCTCTCTCGGCCGACTCATGTGAAACAATAGGAGTAGATGGGGTTCCCATAGCTGTAGCTATGAAGATACTTTTTTCACTCATGCCTTTCCTAAATGTCTCAGAGTGCCCAAGCCCTTTACTGGGAGAGAGATATAATGCACACTTTGGGAAGCACCCTCCAGCTTTTCCCATCAAGGGAGAGAATCTTTATAGCTGTCCTAATACATAGTCCTAATATAGTTCTTAATATATAGTCTTAATATAGACATCCCCTCCAAGATTAAAGATGTTGTAAACCCTGTGGTATGGGATCAAGGAGTGACTGGGGGGGGTGCTTAAAGGCTACCCCAGTGAGGATTAGCCTCAAGGAGAAAGCAGATTACCCCCACAAGTGGCAGTATCTCATTAATCCTGAGGCTAGAAAAGGGTTGCAGCCCCAATAAAAAAGTTTTTAAAGTATGGACTGATAGTCCCCTGCCAGTCGTCCCTGCAATATTCCAATCCTTCCAGTAAAGCAATCGAATCGGGTTCGATTTCTTTACCACCAGCATTATTTTTATTGGCTAGTACAGGATCTTAGAGCTGTTTTAAAGAAATATGAATTATTTTCATGGAAATAATATCCACTTACTAAGTATCAACTAATTATAAGCTTATGTAGAAATTAAAAAATGGGACCAAAAAGTTTTTCATAATATGAAGGAAAACTAGAATTGCATTAAAAGTGTTAATCTAAGTTATTCAATGGTAAATATCTGCTATTTACAATTTTAATTGAACAGTATTCATGATTTAATAATTAAAAATAGGAGCTGGAAAATAGTAGCTGGTAGGGTACTTGGCTTGGCGTGAGGACAACCCAGGTTTGATCCCAGAATCCCATATGATTCCCCAAGCTGTGTCAGGAGTAATTCCTGAGAGCAGAGATGGGGAGTTACCTCTGAGTACCACCAAGTGTTGCCCTCCAAAAAATATTAAAAATAGAGGAGAAGGGATCAACTTGAGAGTAATCCATTCTGGTGCAGACCACACCCTAGAACTGCATGTGGTCTCTGGAGCACTGCCAGGAATTATCCTGAACGCAGAGCCAGAAAAAATGTCGAAGCACAGAATTGTGTGAACCCCCCCAAAAAAAAAGTACAAAAAAATATTTGTTTCAAATGGTCTAAGTAAAATAATTTTTTTCTTACTGAACTCAAATTTACTAAGATTAATTTTCATCAAAATGATCCAAAAAGGAAGCAGTAGAGAACAGGAAGAAACACGAAGCAATCAGTCATATAAACACATCATTCTAACAAGATTGACTTGTTGACCTGTTTATACTTCTTGAAAAGTAGGAAACTTTTCTTCTTTCCATGAGTAAAGTCTTTAAAAGCAAACTGTAGAACAACTCCTCTTTTCACTATTTAAAAATATAACAGTTGTGGGTCAGAGAAAGAGTGCAGAGGGAGGGAAGGCAGATGCCTGGCATGCATCCAGTCCTGGTTCCATCCCATGCATTGCATATGGTCCCCTGAGCCCTATCCAAGAGGGATCCAGTAGCACAGAGCCATGAATTAACCCTGAGTACAGATGGGTGTAGTCCCCATAACAAAAGGTGTAAACAATGACCATCTTTTCAGGTGTATTCTTGGATAAATTTTGTATTCTCCTTTTGGTCTTGTCGGTCGCGCCTTCTCCCGTCCTTGTTGGGGAGTGTTTTCCTTCTTCCTCGTTAAAAAAAAAAATAAAATTAACCACCCCCTCCCCCATCCGGTCCTGACTTATATGTGTTAGCTCCTGGTCTTAGATATGCTGGTGGTATTAAAAACAGGGCGGACCGATAGCCCAGCTGGTGGGTGTTTGCCTTCCCCCCGCCCCCGCCTCTCCCCCCGCCATCCACCCCGCCCTCCCATACCCCCCCCGACGCCCCGAGTAATTCCTGAGCGAGCCCCGGGTAACCCCTCCGCAACGCCGGTGTGTCTATAAATAAATAAATAAATAAATAAATAAAAAAAAAACACAGCCATTGTTTCTGAATCACTGTTGGTGGTGATGGTGGTGGTGGGGTCTGGCCTCTTTCTAGGAATTTTGTACTCTTTGACACTTACCACTTTGAATAAAGCCGATTTTATCATGTGTGGTTTGTAAACATTCAATCAGCCAACAATATTCTACTTTTAATTTTTTTCTAATTGCTGCTGACAAGGATTCACTTTCCAATTTCTTTTGCCACAAAACAGTTTATGCAAGCACCAGAGATCTTTACCACATTGCAATCTTCTTAGTCATATTTTACATGCTAAAACTAAATATTAGCAGATTAAAGTCATCTATGTTTTATAGATTATATTTTTCTCTAATATGCTTGTTATTATTTTTCCCATTAGCAATATTTTTTTCTTTGTTACTTTCATGATAAGCAATGATTTTGGATGTCTATTACTTTGCATTATGACTAATTTAATTATAATACATGCACATAATGCATACTAATAAAATGAAATTCAATAAAAGTGAATTTTTTACCAACTCTATTTATTAGGGAATAATTTAAAAACTCTCACTCTTTTTATAATACTGAGTTTATGCCTAAATAATGCTTATGTAAAGTCTTCCTTTATTTCCTTTTTCTTTCTTATTTCCAAGAACCATTTGTTGAAACCTTTTTATTAAAAAATTAATTGCACAGACCAGGTAAGTAATACAAAGGGTATGGTGCTTGCCTTCATATGATCAACCTGGGTTTGATCCCTAGCACCCACCATGG
>JAJIBD010032310.1:0-28668 GCA_021461705.1 Cryptotis parvus
GCCCTGCAGTGATATTCTCATCCATTTGAATGCTAAAAGCACTTTCTGTCTCCTTTGCATACAGATCAAGATAATTTGAGTTAAAGGACCCAGAGGCTGTTCAGTGATCACTGAACCAACTCTCACTTGGAAGCTGACACAGGATCTGAAGAGAAGGTATCAGAGCCAGGTGTGTGGTTTAAGGATTTCCTGGAAAAAATAGAAACAGATCAGGGTGCCTCAGAGGGAGTGCTAAAAGGTCAATTTTTTGAAGTTATGAAATTTGCCTATAAATGGATGGACATGGAGAGGATAATGTTAAGTGAAATCAGCTAGAATTAGAGATACAGTTATAGAATTGACTACATGTATTTGCATAACGGAAATATTTATATGTGTGTGAGTATATATATATATATACACATATGCACATTTTTACATTTTTTATACCATCGTGAGACATACATTTTCCAAAGGTGTTCATAATTGGTTCTTGGTAATACAGTATTCCATCACCCATCCCTCCACCAGTGCCCAATTCCCACCACCAATGTAGCCACAACCCCCCTGCCCACCCCACCCCAGGCTGCCTCAATAGCAGGTACCCTCGTTTCCTCTCTTTCTCTCTCTGTTTCTCTGTCTCTGCATCTCTTTCCCTCTTCTTTTACACATTGTGGCTAGCCCTGCATATATTTAGAGTTTATCATTTAAGTTTCTTTGTGTATGGTGAGAACTCATAGTCTGATATTACCATTTCCCACACTTAGTAAAACACTGGTATCTATTTATATCCCATTAATGATGCAGGTGAGGCAGAAGCAGTGGCAGCAGGTCTCTGTTTGATCGCGATTCCCAGGTTCTTCCAATATTTTCAAGAATGAAAATATTGAATAATCCAGATGCTCAGACTCAGAATTAGCAAGTAAACTTTATTGGAAAGTATAGGAGAAAGGAAAGGATCTCCCTTGCGGGGAGGAACTTAGTATAGGACTAAGTTAAAGTAAGTGATTTTGTGTATGCCCTTTTAAAGAGGCCTCCTGCATTGTTATCAACTGTCGGGCGCTCCGCTGGGGTCCCCCGACAGTGCCGGAAGCAAGTTCCCTTCTACCTCCGAAGCCGGCGAGGAATGGATGAACACTCAGGAATCCGATGCAGTTTTAAAGGGCTTTACTTATCACAGGTTCAGGCATACAAATCAGCAAAAGGAAAAACCCGATGCTTAGGATTCCAGGCTAGAACCCCAGCCACGTGTAGGCCAAGATGGCGACCACCACGTGTAAAACTTCCAAGGGGAATAAACGCTCACAAGGCGAGATCCCACAGGGAAGAAGCCCAAAAGCCAAAAGCCAAAACGCCATGGGAGCCAAAAGCTGAAGGCTGAGGAACCAAAAGGCAAAAGGTGAAGGGGCCTCAAGTCAGCCCCTTATATACACCAAAGTAACCCAATCGGGAGGTTGTCATGCCAACAAAGAACCCTAAACAGAGTGTAGTGCCACACCCTATTGTAGGTATAAACAAAGGTTACAGCAAGGACTAATCCCGAGATTATCTCTTATGTAAAACACTGGAGAGAGAGGGGGCTGATATAAAGTAATACATCTTAACTTCATGAGCTTCATGTAATCTAGATGGTACCCACAAGGTCCTTATTATCTGCACCAGAGTGATTCTGAGTATCTTGTTCTCATGTACTGAAAGGGTCATACTCGCCTGCTTAGAGCAAACTAGTATGATCCTTCCTATAGTCAACCTTTAGTCTCAGCGTAGCCAGGGTGGTAGTCTCCTGGTAAATTCTAACTGTCCCACGTTGGGTGCAGTGGGTATAAAGAGGAGCTGTGCCCAATCTAGAAAACATAGAAGCCTTAGTAGATGTATAAGTCAGAAGTTATTCAATCAAGGTGACTTCTGTAACAGCCACACCCTCTAGAAGTGTTTACATAGAAGAGATATCTCATTAGAATGAACATTGGCTTAAATAAGATTAAGCTGGGAGTGAGCAAAACAACAAAACTCCCAGATTAGCTAAACATGTCCTCCAACAATCAACCAAGTATTACAGACAGTGCCAGAAATCTTCAGGTGGGTCTGGCTGGTTTGGGTCTTCTGGCTATCTGCCTCAAGCATTGTTTGCTCTCTTAAGTCTTGTGACTCCTGGTTCCAAAGAGAATTGTATGGTTCTGTTAAAGTCGGGAATGTTAGAGATAGGGCTTTAGGATGAGGCGGGAATGCGTTAATGGGAGGAACTGGAGCTGCTGACAAGGAGAAACTGTGGGCTTCTCTCAGGTTGGCAAAGGGGAAACTGAGGCTTCTCTCAGGTCAGCAAGGGAGAAACTGAGGCTTCCTCCTTCATTCCCCCTCTCAGAGATGAAACCCTGACTGCAGTCAGGAAATGGGACAATGAGTCAGTCTGGCTACTTCCCTGCTGGTTTGGGGTGGAGACAGGGGCCCAGTGCAGTCAAGGTATCTCCCGAGGGGGCTGTGCAGAGGACCATGATACCATGCTTCCATCCTCTGCATCTGCGGTTCCATATTGACCACCATCTGTAGTTTTATGGCTGCCAATCTGGAAGAGACAAACCTGACCAAGAGATTAAATAAGCAAGGCCCAAAGACTAGTAACAATAAGTTTACAACAGCAGATCCAAATAATGGCAAGATCCAAGTAATCGATGGGAACCAGGATTTGACCTGTTTCCAAATTTGATTTGAGAGTTCCCCTTTCTGTGAGCTATTTCGATGCCATTTAGCTTTCTTAAGATTCATGTGAGTTCTTAGATCCACCACTCCTGAGGTGTTAATGTACATACAGCAGGAGGTGTTTGCTAGTGCACACACTCTGCCTTGATTGGCAATCATATAATCCAAAGTCAGGTGATGATCTAGCACCATCTCAGGTAAGGAGATCAAGGAGCATTGGATCTCCTGAAAGTTTAATCCCGTCTCCTCAGCAACCACAGCCATGGTAGATTTTGGGTTAGGTTATTGAGCTGCACATAATTCTGTACTACTCCATAGGTGATCCCAGCCAGGCTGTAAATGGAGCTGTAACTCCCAGAGACATGAGTGTAACAGGTTCCCTTGTGTTCCTACTTACGGTTCCACCTGGTGTGGGATAAAGTCTTTCAGTTTTCGAATAATTAAGGAAGAATAACCCTTTGGGTCAGGGGGTCCCTTTGGCCAGTGTTCCAGCAACCTTTTGTAGAGCTAGAATCTATTTTTACAAAAGTTATAGAAATATGGTTTTCTCTCCACCTTCACTTTAAATTTGCCAAATGACTTAATAAAACTGACTTGTTCTTTTGCACAAGCACTGCCGTGCTGGAGAACTCTCCACTTAGGGTACCCCCATTACTACAAGAAGTCCTGGGATTTGGCTAAGACAGCGGGAAACAACAATCATGGTATATTAATGTCTTTTCCTGTCACGACAGGGCTACCCCAGGCTTGGCCATAGCATGAAGATCAGGTTCCACGATAAGCTACAGGTGGGGTCAGGCCTCTTTCACCAGGTTTCAAGGGCAGAGAATGACCACATCCCTGTTTGGGACTGAAGCAATTACCTACTGCAGCAGCCTTCCTTGTTGCATGGCCCAGGCAGTTGTCAGTCGCCACAGATTAACTGTTTCCTCATTCTTCACAGCAGAGATAATTTGCTTTTTTTTCCTTGAGCTGGCCTGACTCTAGGGTCTCCCTGAGGTAAGTAGGTACTTGTAAATGTACCTACAACAACCTGCTCCTGTGATTTAGGCCAATCCCTTTGACTCCTGTTTTCCCTGGAAGTGGGTCTTGGGGTCCCATACTGGCTTTCCTTTCTGCATGAGGGGCTGGGCCCTATTACACAGAGAGGAAATATTTTTTGTCTGAGTTTATGCAAACCAACACAGTGCCATGAAACATCAAAAATGGACTGAAGGTGCAAGGGAGAAAAGCATATATTACACTTTACTCACAATGAGCTGCAATACACCAATTTGCTCTTGGACCTGCTCGAAAGAAGCATAAAGATCTGTTGAAATAGAGCAGACAGTTTAACAATATCCTGTGTAACTCATTTAATTCCATGTCAAAAGCCTGATTTCCAATGTTTGAGCACTGTAATAGGAGTCCATACCATTTGTTTAATATCCTTTCCATAGATTTCACCAAAAAGGTACTAGAACAATTCTTCAGTTAAGAGTTTCATAGTTTGTTTACTCAACATTCCAGGACCTTTTTACACATTTCTTTACCCACAACCCCTCCGCCCAACCCCAGGCTGCCTCAATAGCAGGAAACCTCGTTTCCTCTCTTTCTTTCTCTCTGTTTCTCTATCTCTGCATCTTTCTCCCTCTTCTTTTACACATTGTGGCTAGCCCTGCAGATATTTAGAATTTATCATTTAAGGTTCTTTGTGTATATTCAATGGTGAGTTCTAGTCTGACATTACCATTTCTGACACTTAGTAAAACACTGGAGTCTATTTATATCCGTCAATGAATGCAGCCATTCTATATCTTTTCTTTGCCTTCGAACTAATTTCACTCAGCATAATAGTATTGCTGGGTCAAATGGGGCTCAATGTGTAGTTCACGGAGGAATGTCCACATTGTTTTCCAAAGGAGCTTGACCAAGCGGCACTCCAACCAAGAGTGGATGAGAATCCCTTTTCCCCCCACATCCATGCCAGCACCGGTTGTTCTTGCTGTTTTGTATGTGTGCCAGTCCTGTGGTGTGATGGTACCACATTGATGTTTTGTTTTGCATCTCCCTGATGATTAATGATGAAGAGCACGTTTTCCTATGTCTCTTGGCCAATCGAACTTCTTTTTGGAAGTTTCTGTTCATTTCTTCTCCCCACTTTTTGATGGGGTTGGCTGATTTTCTTGTGAAGAACTGCCAGTGCCTGATCTATCCTGGATATTGACCCCTTGTCAAATGGGTATTGGGTGAATATTCTTTCCCCTCTGTGGATTGTTTTAGTATCTTGGTCACTGTTTCTTTAGAGGTGCAGAAGCTTTTCAATTTTATATAATCCCATTTGTTTATCTTTGCTTCCATTTGCTTGGTCCAATGGTGTTTCATTTTGAGGATGCTTTTAGTTTTGATGTCGTAGAGCTATTTTCCTATGTTTTCTTCGATGTACCTTAGATTCATGTCTGATGTTGAGATCTATAATGCATTTTGATCTGAAATTGTGTGCATGGCATTAGAAGGAGCTCTGAGTTCATTTTTTACATGTAGCTGCCCAGTTTTCCCAGCACCATTTGTTGAAGAGGCTTTCTTTGATCCACTCAATATCTTTTGCTCCTTTATCGAAGATTACATGGTTGATATATATCCATATTATGATACCAATATCCAAGGTCAGGCAAAACGTGTATCAGAGTTCTTGTCAAGGTAGAAATTACC
Organism: Cryptotis parvus; assembly: GCA_021461705.1. Classification (NCBI taxonomy): domain Eukaryota; kingdom Metazoa; phylum Chordata; class Mammalia; order Eulipotyphla; family Soricidae; genus Cryptotis; species Cryptotis parvus. Next base: position 5,368 of record JAJIBD010032310.1, read on the forward strand.
ACAAGCGTGTGGGAGCACAGGTTAGGTAAGACAGAGAGGGGAACAGTGTGCCAATAGCTGTCGAAAGTCTATTACCGCATAGAACTTAGCATTAAATACAGGCAAAAGATACACATGATAACCTCTAAGTATATGTGTTGCAATCCACAATATGTAAGAGAAGAAAAGAAAAGAGAGAGAAAGAGGAAGAGAAAATGAGAACCTGCCACAGAGGCAGATTAGGGGAGGAGGATGGAATCGGGGACATTGGTGGTGGGAAAAAGGGCACTGTTGGAGGGATGGGTGCTGGAATACTGTATGGCCAAAATCCAAACATGAACATTTTTGTAACTGTTAAAATAAAATAAAATTTAAAAAATAAATAAATAAAAAAGGTCATTTTTTTCTGAATTCTAGTGCCTGGATAAGCCAGAACTTGTTGAAGCTTAACTTCATGGCTACTCCATTCCAGACCAATGGCCTTTGCTGTTTCCCTGCATGAGCTCCAGCAGAGAGCCAGCTGCCCTCTCTGCCTGGATTACCTAGGCGACACTGTGGCAGGTGGAATGCGCGGATACAACTTCTGTGGCTCACCATCCAGCAGTGCTGGAGTTGATCTACAGGATGTCTTCCCGTGTCCTGTCTGCCTCCACCATGATGACCTGACGCCTTCAAGGAGGAACAGCCAGTTATGTCACATCACTGACATGGTTAGGCAGCTTCGGCCCGGAAGCAGTAAAAGGAAGCGGCAGGCAGAGGCCCAGGTGTGAGCAGCACAATGAGGTCCTGGACCTGTTCTGTGAGGGCGACCTGCAGCTGCTGTGTCCTCAGTGTAGAGGCTCTGGCTGCCACCAGGGCCACCACCTGATCCCCACTGAACAGAGCTGCCGAGAGTCAAAGGAACAAGCTCAAAACTCTCACTGACCTTCTCAAGACAAAGATAGCGATGCTCAAAAGGGGTGCTGAGATCAACTGGAAACAAAGTATGAGGCGAATTGGCGCATGGATACCTGGAAAGGAGGAATTACACACTGAGTTCGAGCATTTTAAGCTCTTCCTGAGAAAGGAGCAATATTCAATTCATGTCAGATAGCTTCATAAAGAGAGAAGATCTGAGATAAAAGCTAGCTAGAAACAAGAGCCAAATTGTTGAGTGATATGGAAACAGTAAAAACCTCTTACTGGACTTGTGGAGAAGTGTTTGCTGGCTGACCAGGATTTTCTGGAAAGTGTGGAGAACCTGCAGCAAAGGTATGATCCAGGCCCCATCCCCTGCAGTGTCTTCTTATGAATTGGAGTAAGAACCTCACTCTCCGTCCAGTTATGTTGGTCTGCACAAAATGATGAGCAGATTCCAGGAAGATTTGACACTGGATCCTGGGACCACCCACTTCGTCTGACTATCTCCAGCGATAGAAAAAGTGTGGTTTGGTACAGGTCAACCGCTCTTCCTGGTCACCAGCCTAGCTGATGGTACTACTCCTTTCCCAGCTGTGCTGTGCTGTGAGGCCTTGGACGAGGCAGCATTTTGAAACTGCACTGAATTCTTGGTTTCTTTCTCCGTCTCTGCCGGCTGTCATCCCCTGGGACAGAAAGGGTTCCTGACCCTACTCCCAGATTTTGTGTGGGAGAACCATAGTGTTTCCCCGACAGGTGTTAGAACAGTAATTCGCAAGGGAACTAGTTTATGAATAACTTTGTGATCCACAGTATTCAAATAGTCATTAAAGAAACCATAGTGATTTTGTACTTTGTGCCTCTCTAATAGAGTAACAGTTCCAATTTCAGCACCACCTAATGCACTTTTTTTTTTTTTTTTTGGTCACACTCGGTTACGCTCAGGGCTTACTTCTGGCTTTTTGCTCAGGAATTACTTCTGGTGGTGCTAGGGGTCCATACGGGATGCTGGGGATCAAACCCAGGTCGGTAGCATGCAAGGAAAATGCCCTACCCTCTGCTATTGCTCCAGCCCCCTAAAATACTTTTTTTTATTAAACTAATTCCTCAACATGCTTCTTAGAATCTTAGCTCTATTAATAAACATAAATTTTATTTCAAAGAATATGTCTCATCATTCAGATCAATTTACTTGCCTAGTGTTTTACTGTTATATATTATGTTAAAAGATCCTAAGAAGGAGTTGTTCCTGGTTATGTGAATAATAAAAAATTTAGTGAAGTATTCATTCATTCATTCATTCATTCATTTAATTTTGCTTTTTTGGTAACACCCAGCAGCGTTCAGGGGTTACTCCTGGCTCTGCACTCAGGAATCATTCCTGGCGGTGCTCGGGTGTACCATATGGGATACTGGGGTTCAAACACGGGCCTACGGTCCAGCCGCTATGCAAGGCAAGCGCCCTACCTCTGGGCTATCGCTCTGGCCCCCCCACAGTGAATTATTTAATACTCGAAAATTGGTTCATCTGATGAACTATAGTCCACCATGCCCAGTTCAAAGAAATGATATATACATGAAAATTGATTAAAATGTATTTAGAATAGAGATGAATTTACAGTGCTTCATTCACTTCCATTTTTTCTTTTTCTTAATCAAGAAGGAATAATTGGGAGTATCTAGTACTGAATTACACTATTAATTCGGTTGCTCAGAGAATATATTTTAAAACTCAGTTTCTCTATAACTCGATACTTACAAATTACTGGCTCAATAGATTTGCCCTAAAGTGTTCATTTTGAGATTTGGTTCCATACTTCCAATACACAAATGACTCACATGCAAAGCAATACTGAGTGTCTCTGTGCTGCTGCCATCCTCGTACCTGAACAACCTTGCCTGGGCACACAGACAAATGGGAAAACTATTACACTGGCTCTTTTATCCAGGAACATTGGTTTGTGTATGCTCATGATATCCAACTGAAAGAGAAAATTTAGAGCATTCATGGACCACATGTCATGAAGGTATGGTGGAAAATATTATAGTTTCCACAATCAATGCACAGTCCTATTATCTTTTTGAATTTTCCCCACCTGTTCAGTCAACAGGACTACTACAACTCAGGCATTGTCAAAAATAGGCATTGGGCCAGGAAATGGCTCAAAGGCAAGAGGAGTTGTTTGACCAGTTTCAGCCCCAAGCACCTTATGGCCTTCCTAGTGTTGCTCAATGAGCCTTGGTGGTGCCTCAGAACTTTCAAGATGGTTCAAGACACAGATTCTGAAGGGATTCCTCTGGCCAAGCGGTGAACAGCAGGCTCCTTTCTAAAAGCAGTGCTGTGAGTGACTGCTGAGCTCCTGAGAGTTCTACAGGGCTTCTCTGCCAGTCGCCCCCTACCGTCTTCAAATAAACACCTATGTCAAGGTGGCAGGCGAGAGTTCTCAGTGCTGGAGAGCTCAAGTCTGATACACTGAGCCTGCGTAATCCATGCATCATGTCTGGGCATTTCAGACACCCAAATCCGGTCCAAAATATTTATTTTATATTCAGCTCCACAGAGTGCAAAACCAGCCAACGTTTTCCATGTGTTTCTCTTACTGTGTCACCATCACTTTTCTCACTTGTCTTCCCATTGTTCATCGATTTGCTCAAGCAGGCACCACTCACATCTCCATTTGTCCCTGTTGACTACTACTATAGCCCAAGTGCCTCTGGAAATGAGGTAGATAATTGTTACTGTTTTGGCATATCAATACACCAGGTAGCTTGCCAGACCCTGCTCTGTGAATATATATATATATATATATATATATATATATATACATGCATCTATCCCATACATACATGTATATACATATTATATATACGCATACATCTATCCCAATATGATATCATGGTATAATATCGTGATATACTAGTGCTTAGGAAATACAATTAAATAAATAGAGAGCCGAAGAGAGAGTGTATTGGGGGTTCAGGTGCTCGTTTTGCAGGCTTTATGACACTGGCTCATTCCCATATACTTTCCATCACTAAGGAATGTACCCCAAACTGATAGGTGTGGTCTTAAAATTTAAGTCTTCCCCGCCCTCTGGAAAACTCAAACCAACACAGGCTTGATGGCTTTTTTAGAAAGCGACAACAGTGGGGGGCTGGTGAGATAATCCAATGGTGTTTGCCTGATATGTAGCCAGCAGATCTTCTCCATGGCACCCAATATGGTTACCAGAGCACCATCAGAAGTGATCCCTCAGCATGCTGGTCGTGGCCGAACAAACAAAACCAAACCAACAACTACACACCACACAAAAAAAAACAGCAACTATCAAAACAATAGAAGTCACTAACTTCCTTAGCTAACTCCACAAATCTTCAGTGAAGTACTAACAGGCAATTTTCTTTAAAGGAAAAGCAAATATATAAGCTACTCACACTGTCAAGTAGATTTCTTGCCCATTTCTATTGTACTTTACTGCGTGTACTAGAAACCTACCTCCTAGCTGAGGAATAAAGGAAGCAAATAAAATGATGAAAGCTCTAGATACACGACACAGAAGTTGGGAGAATTTGACTTGGCAGTTAAAGAAGTCCCTGGGAAGAAGCAGGGGAGGAGAGGTAACATCTTCACATCACTTCAGTTTCACCTCTGCGGTTTTTCATTTAGTGTTTGGCCCAAATCTGGCCGTGCTCAGGCATTGCTCCTGGCTCTGCACTCAGGGTTACTCCTGCAGGGCTGAGTAATCAGATAGCGTGCAGGGATTGAACCTGAGTTGGACATGTGCAAGGCAGGCGCCTTCACGTTGTTCTATCCCTCCAGCCCTCCCACCTGTACTATCACTCCTTCCCTACAGCTTTATATTTTATGGAACATAAAGATTGATTACATGGATTAAATATCAGTATATTTTAAACGTTTGTATCCTAAATAATGAGGAAAAAACTTAAGACATGAAGACTAGATGTATGAATGCCCAAAGAAACTGAGAACAAGTCAGGTAGGAAGCAGAGCACTGGGGAGGGGAAAGAGTAGTAGGAGCAATGGGACACTGGGCCAAGTGGGGAAGTGTCTCTCTGGGAAGTGTCTAGCTAGAATGTGTCAAGGGATGAAACCCTATTAGTTACAGCATTGCAAACCCCAGTGCTTTTAGAAATAAAAGTGCCTGCCATGGAGAGGTTGGGGGGGTGATGCAGGACTGGGGATACAGGTGGCGGGAAGTGGTGACTAGTAATGGGGTCGTTAATGGGACAATGAATGTGTAGAACTCAGTCTGTTAAATCAAGGTGCCTTGACAAGTGCAAGGCAAGCACCCTCCGCACTTATCATAAAAATGCTGAGTACCTGGGGGCCTGAGCACAGCTGGAGAGCCTTTGCCTTGCAAGCAATCTACCTAATCTGGATTAAAACTGGATTGAACCTGAATCCAAGTTTAATCCCTGGCATCCATATGTACTGTGTCCAGACTACTCAACAATTTCAATCAAAGCTTCTTGCTAATCAGTCCAACTAAATGAGACTTCCTGATAGCCCCCGTCGTGAAACACTTGTATTACTATCTGTAATAACATGCATTAGAGACACTTGTATTATCACCACCGAGATATCTGTCTAATAGGAGCACCAGCATTCCCCGGATCTTCCTGCATCCTCTAAACTGATGAGGGCACATAGGTTGCTGGTGGGTTGCTGACTCAAGTCAATGACCTGTTTTGCTTGTCTGTAACTGTTATTGATATGCCTTAATCTTGCAGAAAAATGTCAGAGCCAGGAGTATTGTAAAGTATAGCTACAATATGAGAGATAGGAAAGAGAGAGAGTGGGGTGGATAGTTGAGAGAGGGAGTGTGGGGGGAGAGAGAGAGAGAGAGTGAGGTAGATAGAGAGAGAAAGGGAGGCGGGTGAGAGAGAGAGCAAGGTAGGTAGAGAAAGGGAGGCAGGGGAGAGAGCGGAGGTAGATGGAGAAAGGGAGGCAGGGAGAGAGAGAGAGAAAGAAAGAGAAAGTCTTTCAAGACCATGGAGGAACAGCACAGGTTAGAAGATCAAGGTTCCCAGTTCTTTTCTTTATTTTCTTCTTCTTTTTTGGGTCACACCCGGCAACCATCAGGGGTTGGTTACTCCTGACTCTTTGCTCAGGAATTACTCCTTCCAGTGCTCAGGGGACAATATGAGCTGCTGGGGATAGAACCTGGGTTGGCCACATGCTGTGCTATGGAAACAGCCCAAGTTTCCCAGTTCTAATCCTGTAGGTTGCTGTTGATGGCTTAGGGAGGTTGGTTCCTGATCAAGTAAAGCACTCACAACGTCTCCAGGACCAACTTTGGGGAATAAGTAATTTACTCTTAGTGGAAAGAGGGTATTTAAATTGCAAGAAAAAAAAAGTGTGAACCGTGTGTCATCCAATCAGGGAATGTGTGTGAGGATTAAATTGGATTATGTGCTTCTTGGAGGGTGTGTGCTTAATGTATTTAGCTACAGGTGGAAACAGAAAAGAGGAAATGATGGCATTGCCCCTGTCTCTCTTCAGTGCCTCAAATCAACTCCACACCAGGCTGCCCCATGTTCAAATTAGTGTGTATTCTTCTAAGTCTGCTGCTTCCCTACACCTCTAGGTCCAGGTTCTCCCACAACTTCCTCCTTAATCTGCACTCTCTACAGCCTCAGGAAAGTGGCTCCCTACTGTGTTGGCTTCTTTGTTGTTGTATTTCTATGCTTTGTGGGTGCCACACCCCAAATGCACTCAGGACTTGCCCTAGGCTCTGTGCTCAGGCATCATGTCTGACAGTGTGTCTGGCCATATTGAGTTTTGCTAATTTAGGGCTAGTAACAATAACTTCTTTAGTCCCATTCAGATTCTATTAATTCTAAAGAATCTTTTGCCATTATCTACCATTTCCTTTTTCAAAAAATGAAAATGGGCTGGAGTGACATAACAGTGCGTAGGCCTGTCACTTTCGCACTCACTGTCCCACATTCAGCCCCTGGGATCCTACAAGGTACCCTGAGCACTGTTGGGAGTAATTCCTGAGTAAGAGCCAGAGAAAGCCCTGATCATCAACAATTCTGACTACACAGACATAAATATATATATTTATATATAAATACACAAATACATAGATAAACAAATAAAAATTAACATTCAGAGTTCTTATAGAATCATGTAAAAAAACCCAGCGCATGCTTGAATCCCAGCATTTCATATGGTTTCTGACCTATAACATGATCATCCACATTCTATTTCTTGGAGAGGACTTTGATTCCCATATTTATTTTGTTTTGTTTTGGGCGCCATGCTCAACACCCTGAAAGGTTGTGAAAATCCTTGATTTTCTGGACTATGAGTTGGGAGAGCTTTCATTTTATGATTTGAGGAAGAGGTCGTACTTGCATAGAATCACTGGTAAACTTTCAGAAACAGTGATACCTCATTGCTATTGGACCTTTATCAACTTCTCTTATGATGCGTATGGTCATAGACTAAAGCTGTGTGCAGGTTTGTGGACAGCATGTATGTTTTTCTTTCCTCTCCTGTTGTAGGAAAAACGTCAATAAAGCTTTGACTCCATGTTTCATGGCTCAGCTGAAATCTTTCCTGGGAAAACTGACAGAGCAGCCATTGTACAAAGTGGGACTCTCAAGGAATTCCCTAGTAATGCATCACCCTATAACAGCCAGATCCCAAAACACCTTTAATATTCCTTTTGCGACCCACAGTCCCTTTGAGACCTCGTCATGTCTCTCAAGTTTACCATTATTAGACCATAGTGGTCTCAGCTTCAAAATATTTTAATCTGTAATGTTTTCTGTCACATTTACTAGCATCTACCGTTTTTTTTTTCTCCTCCAGCCTTCTAGCTAATTCCCCTTTCTAGGGGAATAAATTTATCTTGAGCTTCTTCATGTATCAAATGGGGTCAAGGACTGCAGCAGGGGTAGAGAAACTGCCTTGCCTGTGTGAAGTTCTAGGTTCGTTTCTCAAATCCAAAAACTAAATACTTTAAACACCTATCTGAGAATTGGCTGGTCATGTCACTCCTTACTGCAGCACTTGGCTTATATTTGTCAGCTATTAGGTTTGATTTCTATACTGCTTGTTTTCTGAGCACCAAGCCAGGAGTAGCCTCAGAACACCATCAGCTATGGAGCCAACCAATTAAAATCTGTCTTCATATACAACTTTTTTTTTCTTTTTGGTGACATCTAGCAAAGCTCAAGGATCCCTTCTTGCTGTGCACTCAGAAATAACTCTTGGCGGTCCTCAAGAGACAATATGAAATGCTGGGTTTAGAGCATGCATTGACTGCGTGGAAGGCAATGCCCAACCAGCTACACAATCCCTCTGGCCCTGAAAACACACATTTGAATGTCTTCAAATGGGCTGACTTTAGGTTTTTGCAGCTTTCTCTCCTGTGTCTAAGTGGTTTGTCTCCCCAATGGCCCCTGCTCTGCAGAACTCCTGGGAGAAACCAAATCTGTGTAGAATCAGAAGACTCTTTCATTTCATTTCCAAGGACCCAGGCGCACTGTCAGATCTGATACCTGAGCACAGAACCTAGGAGTCCTGAGAGCATTTGGGCTTGTGGTACCCCAAAGCATAGAAAATACAACAGCGAAGAAACCAGCTCTGTAGTTCTAGTCTTTGCTGAGGCTATAGAGTGCAGATTAAGGAGGAGATTGTAGGAGAATCAGGAAACTAGAGTCAAGAAAGCAGCAGAATTAGAAGAATACAGGAATTTGATCACAGGGCAGCCTGGTGTGGAGTTGATTTGAGGCACTGAAGAGAGACAGGGCCAATGATATCATTCCTCTTTTCTGTTGCCACCTGTAGCTAAATGCTTAAAGCACACACTCCCTCCAAGCACACACCTAATTTAATCCCCTACACACCCTCCCTGATTGGATGACACACATTTCACACATTTCCTGCAATTTAATACACTCCTTTCCACCAAAAGTGAAATGCTTATTCCCCAAAGTGGGTCCTGTAGACCTTGTGAGTGCTTTACTTGATCAGGAACCAGCCTCCCCTAAGACAACAACAGCAACCTACTGGATTACAACTGGGAAACTTAGGGCCAGGGTGATAGCACAGTGGGCTAGTTTGCTTGTCTGCAACTTTTGCTGTCTGCAACTGTTATTGATATCGTTAATCTTGCAGAAAAATCTCAGAGCCAGGAGTATTGTAAAGTATAGCTCCTATATGAGAGATGGTGAGTGATATAGATAGATAGAGACAGAGATTGAGAGGGAGGGAGGGCGAGAGAGAGAGAGAGAGAGAGAGAGAGAGAGAGAGAGAGAGAGAGAATCTTTTCAAGACCATGGAGGAACAGCACAGGTTTGAAGATCAAATTTCCCAGTTCTTTTTTTTCTTTACTATTTTTTTCTTTTTTTGCTTTTTGTGTCACAGCCAGCTGGTTACACCTGACTCTGTGCTCAGAAATTCCTCCTGGCAGTGCTCAGGGTACCATATGGGCTGTTGGGAATCGAATGTGAGGCATCGCCTGCAATGCAATGCCCTACCCACTGTGCTATCACTCTGGCCCTAAGTTTCCCAGTGTTTACTCAAAACAAGAGAGGAAAAAAAAATACATGCTTTCAACGAACCAGCACACAGCTTTAGTCTATGACCATACTCATCATAAGAGAAGTTGAAAAAGGTCCGAGCAATATAAGGTATCACTGTTTCTGAAAGTTTACCAGTGATTCTATGCAAATGCGACCTCTTCCTCAAATCATAAAATGAAACTTCTCCCATCTCATAATCCCGAAAAACACCGATTTTCAAAACTTGTTCCAGGTGTTCAATGCATGAGTTATACTGATATTTGACCTGTGATTGCATTGCCAGAAGTCAGTTTCAGATATGGGAGGTGCCAACATAATTCTGTGGAGAGATTCTTTACACACACTGAGGGAAAATTCGCCTCTGCCTTTGACTTTGACCTGCCAAAATGCCTGCCTCCATCAAAAACCTCCACAGCACAGCACAGCTGGGAAAGGAATATAATAGTATCACCTTGGCGGGTAACCCGAAAAAGCAGCTGGCTAGATCCAATGACCGCACTTTTCTATCATTGGAGACAGTCAGATGTGGATGGGCGGTCACTGGATCTGCGGACCGCCCATCCATATCTGACTCTCTCCAATGATAGAAAAAATCCTGGAATTGCTCATCATTTTGGACAGACCGACATAAAGTAGAGGGAGAGTGAGGTTCTCCTCCATTTCATAAGAAGACACTGCAAGGGACGGGGCCTGCTCATACCTTTGCTTGTAGGTGGGCAGCCACATAATCTTTGGACGTCCGTGGGATCCAGTCGATGGCTCTAGTCCAGCTGTGGTCTCCAAAGCGCATTATGTCCAGCTCATCTTATTTTCAATGGCTTAACCCAGGGATATTGTACACATGTTAATTAGAGGAGAAATATTCTCTAAGCCTTGTTCCAGGACTGCAGGCTCGGGGAAAGGAGAAATTGTGGACCCAGTTACACTTCCATGGGGACAAAGGAGCCTACATCAGAGCCTGGTGCTTTGGGATTGTGAGCGTTTTGTTGTGGGGGCCACACCCTGCCACTAACAGGGAATTTCCCTGCTCTGGGCTCAAGATCACACCAGCGATCACCTTGAGCCTCCCCTATCTCTGGTCCCAACAATGCTTCGTAGTTCATATAGTATTGGTATGTTTTTTCTCAAAGGACGGGATTAGAGACTTAGGGAAGACAGTTAATTCACAATGAAAACTAGATTTAGAAACGAAACAGCCTCCCTGCACATGGAGCTCTGTGTAGTCAGAACAGCGATTAGGAATCAATGACCCCTGAAAATCCTCTCATGAGTCAGCCCCACCCTAATCCCACCAGTCCCTCCATGGTGGGTCTCTCCAGGTCCACCCTCTGATGTATATAAACCCTGTGCTCAGTGCTGGGCACACAGTGCATTGTGCCGGGCTGAAGTCTGCATCCTGCCGGAGAGAGCAGCTCACCCACCGGCACCAAGTGCCTTGCCAGGCAGAGTCAGACCAAGGTGGTAGGGATCACTCAGGGATTTGCGGTGACAGGGGAATGAGTGGTGGGCACAAGATCAATCAGGGAACTTTGTTGTTCTTGCTCAACTATAGCTTAACTCCTACAATGACTGTAGTAGCTAGTGTGTGCAAAGTCTAGAGGGTACCCGTGGGACCATCTGGTATCTGTTTCCTTTAAATTAAGTCTCACAATTGAGTGTTCATGTCTGAGATTTGAATGCAGTCATCTTAATATGAGAGAAAATCGGTTTATGAAACAAAGGACTTCAAGAAGGGAAGTTGACTCAAGAAGCCTCTAGCAGTTGTTCAGGTCCCTAGGAGAATACACTTAGAATGTCCCTTTGATCCAGAGGTTGCTGGGTCATCAGACAGACATAGCACTCAAAAGCCATGTTGAGTTCAGGACAGGTCTGACTGACTTTTTCTCTGACAGGGGAGAGCCACAGGGCGCCACCTTCTGAGGTTTCCAGTCCTGCCCTGCCAACAGCTGAGGATGGAGGCGTCAGAAACCCTGAGCAAAATGCGAGGCAGAGCTCATCTGCTCCGTCTGCCTGGATTACCTCCAGCGACCGGTCACCATCGACTGCGGACACAACTTCTGTGACCACTGCATCCGCATGGCCTGGAGGGACCTGCAGGACACATTCCCGTGCCCAGTGCGGCAGCCGAGGAAGAAGCGTGTCAGTGCCAACCCCCAGCTGGGAGGGCTGGTGGCCCTGGCCAAGCTCCTGCACAGCTCCGGGAGCAGGAGGCGGGAGGAGGAGCGCAGGTGTAGGAGCACAAGCAGGTCTTGAGCCTCTTCTGTGAGGATGATAGGGAGCTGCTGTGTCCCCTGTGTATAGCGCTCTGCCCACCAGGGCCACCGTGTTGGGGCCTGTGGCGGAGCGGCGGCTCATCACAGACAGAGGATCAGCGGCTACATCCAGTCCCTGAAGAAGCAGTTGGCAGAGGCCGAGAGCTCTGGGGCACCCAAGACAAACACCTCCTGCAGCTTAGGGAGGAGGTGAGACAGCTCAGGAGACAGTTGGCCTCGGAATCCATGCAGCTCACCCAGCTGGTGGAGCGCAGAAAGAGGCATTTCTCTGCAGGCTGGCAGAAGAGGGGAAATGCCTGCAGGAGCAGCACAATGTCAAGGTCGAGGCCTACTCAGACCATGTCTGCACGCTGAGAGAACTCCTGGGGAGGTGGCAGAGAGGGCGTGATGTCTGATGAGATGGTGCTGGGGAGCTGAGGAGCCTGCAGCAGCGCTGTAAGGGCCTGGAGCCCCCGACCACGCGCCCCCTGCGCTTCAGGCAGGCGGGCTACAGCCTCCCTCCACTGTGCTCAGCGCTGAGCAGCGTCATCCAGAAATTCGAGGCGGCGTGAGCCTCGACCCCGGATGGCTCACCCCCGACTGCGGCGTGTCTGAGGACAAAAAGTCTGTGACCTTCGTGGAGTGAAATGCCCAAAGTGGACGGGGAGCCCCCGGCCCTGGGAAGGCGCCGCTGAGCTGGTGGTCCTGGGCCAGGAAGGCTTCGCTTCTGGCCGCCACTACTGGGAGGTGCAGGTGGGCCACAAGCCCAGTGGGCGTGGGCGTGTGCACGGCGCCCTAGCGGCAAGGCCCAGCGGCCCCTGGCATCCCAAAGAGATCCTGGACAGTCCAGCTGCAGGATGGCGACTACCTGGCCGTGGGCTCTGTGGCTGTGCCTCTGGCTCTGAAGGCCAAGCCCACAGCCATTGGCGTTTACCTGGACTGTGAGCTGGGCCAGGTTTGCTTCTACAACCGAGGGACAGGTCTCACCTTCACTCTTTTACGGAGACCTTTGCTCAGGTGCTGAAGCCCTACTTCCGCGTGGGCCCGGACTCCGCCCCTCTGACTGTGGGCTCAGGCGGGGATTAGGGGGCTGTTTGATGCTTTGGCTTCTTCCTCTGTGCTGTATGGACAGCTGATTGTTGTATAAGGAACTCGTACAGAGACCCTTCAATTTCAGAGAGGATGATTTAATATGATCTCTGTCTTACTATTCATAGTAATACAAAGTCCATAATGTTGTATCTTTAGTTGTATTTCCAATAAAATAAAATAAAGCTTCTTGCAAACAACTGTTTCATATTCTTTCAAGAGATCGTTTTAATGGCATATTTTTAACATTTTATTATGCCACCATGACATGTACAATTACATGAACTAGATGTTCATGTTTGGATTTCGGTCATATGGTATTCCTGCACCATCCACTCCACCAGTGCCCACTTCTAACCACCAATGTCCCCGATTACCTCCCGTCCCTTCGCCTGCCTCTATGGCAGGTTCTTTATCTCTTTCCTCTCTCTGTCCCTCTGTCTCTCTCTTCCTTCTCTTACACATTGTGGATTGCAATATATACATTTACAGGTTATCATGTGTAATTTTTTGCCTGTATTCATTATTCAGTTCTTGGCTGGTAATATCACTTTCGCCAATTATTAGACTTTGTTCCCTTCTCTGTGAACTAACACATCTTATGAATAGGTTGTTTATTCTAGGTTGGGAAGTTTTGGTTTGGTTCTTGACAGATGTTTGTATTCTCTTAGAGCAAATGTATATTTAACCACTTTTCCTCAGCTTTCTAACCCTGAGACCAATCTCTGCTAGTGACCTCTGAGCATGACCTGACGTTTGCATGAGCCCAGCTCACTGAGGCTCCAATACTAAAATAAGTAAATCAATCAGCTAAAACAAAAAATAGAAGTGTTCTACATTAGAATCCATATACTTGCTGCAATTTCATAGAAATTGGATAAAAAATAACACTGGTCGATTGCCACTACTCATAAATGACTGGTCAGGATTTGTCTGAGGGAATATATTTCCTCTGAGGAACGTCTGTCTTTTATTGGCTTAGAAACTCATTCCATGGTTTTTCTAATAATTCATAAATTTTTATTTATCATATAGTTTCTCTTCAAATTTCCCTCTGGAACTATATTAAGAGATGGATCTTCTGAGGTGACAACTTACAAAATTCTCCCATATAAATGTAAAGAAACTTCAAAATGGTTAGATTTTTTTCTCAAAGAGCATTTCCTCTGCATCTCGGAAGTGTGCCATAGTCCTGCTCATGTCAGCTTCAGGGATGGTGATTTGGCCACTTGTATACAGAGGGAAATGTCATCGGTAGCCTGTCCGCATGTGAATCTGCTGTAAGACATCACTCCCAGAGGTAAATGATCATACGTCACTGAGACTTTCTAGAAGAGTTGCCACATATGCTAACCGTTTCAGCAGGAACAGGTACTCAGTTTAGGTCCAACCAGGCACTGAGCATTCATGTATGAAAGATCTCCATGGGGCTCAGGTTCTGGCCGCGCTGCTTTTTCCTTCGACAGCACAAACTAGAGGATTGGCATCAACCAGGGCCATGGATTTAGTCAATGTCCTTTCATAATATGATCCCTTGATCACTTGACATCTCATTATTCATCGTTTTGCTCGAGCAGGCACCAGTAACATTTGCATTAGACCCAATCACGTGCCAGTGTAGCCCAATAGCATCTGGTTGCTTCAGGAATATGAAGAGCCTCAAACCGTTCCTTGGGGGTCTTGACAAGGAAGTCCCACCATCTTGTACATGGCCGCCACCTGATCTTTTGACATCCCGGGGGATCCAGTCCTTAACGGGTCTATTCCAGCGGTCGGCTCCAAATCGCAATACATGTCCTGCCCATCTGATTTTTTGATGCCTTTGCAATGGAGACAGGGTCCCTGACTCTGGAACAGCGACGGAGGAGGTCGGAGCTCCGATTCCTTCTCTCACTTGAGTAGGCGTGATATTCAAGCATAGCTCTTTCTATTCCTCTTTGAGAGACCTGAATAGCATTCTCATCCTGCTTTCCTAGGACCCAGGTCTCTGAGGCGTATGTTAATGCAGGGAGAATGGCGCAGTCGAAGAGATGTGCCGGAGCCGGAGGTTCTTTGTCTTTTTAGCTATGTCTTCAAGGAAAGCTTATTTCCATTTTATTTCCAGTTTGTTTTGGGGTCATGCTCCAACACAGTGACCATGAATAAGATGGTCAATGATGGAGGTTGGGGGTGTAGGGACTCCTCGGAATGATGATATATATCAATGACATAATTGATATAACTGAGATGGGATAGAAGACGTTACTGTCGTTTGTCATAAAGCAGTAAGACTCAGTATGGCCCGGACCCACTTTGGACACAACAGTGAAGTCTGGTAAGACATTCTTGGCTTCTTCAAGGGCCCAGAACTGGACACCTGGGCAGATGTTCCAGAATGAATGATGAGCTGTAAATGTAGATCATCAAAAGTCTTAAGCTCTGGCAACACCACAGCCAGGGGCAGACTCTTATGTAAGCAGTAGAGCTGCCCAGGGCAGATTAGAAGATAACCTATAAAATTATTATACAATTATGAAGGCCAAGTGCTCTATTTCCTTGGGTCTGCCCTGAGATGTTGCTGTCCCTGAGATGTTGCTTCTCTTGGAGAAGCCCATCTTACCTGAACATATTATTCTTATGCTTTCATTTCTCATACTCTCCAAATAACTATTGCACTACAAAAAATCAGGAATGCTATCAATTGAAAGTGGTTTTGGGGTTATACCTGGTGTTTTTCTGGGCTTAGTCGTGGACTCTTTGCTGGCAATTCGGTGATGAAACCCAAGGTTCCCAGTAAAGTGCTCTGTGTGCTTTTCCTTTCTCCCGCTCCTAGGAGCATTTCTTCTTTCTTTTCATTTTTTAAGTGTATTTTATTGTAGGAAAAACCGCAACTGTTGTTCCAAGTGTTCTCAAAAATTGATTAAATAACAGAGTTGTAGTATTAAAAGCAACACATCGAGGCCAGAGTGATATTCCAGCGGGTAGGGCATTTACCTTGCATGCGGCTGACCCGGGTTCAATCCCGGCATCCCATATGGTCCCTGAGCACTGCCAGGAGTAATTCCTGAGCAAAGAGCCAAGAGTAACCCCTGAGCATTTCTGGGGTTGACCCCAAAAAGCAAAAACAAACAATGAAATGAATAAATAAATAAATAAATAAATGAATAAGTAAATAAAAGCAACACATCTAGAAAATCAATTTGCATGAACATTGTATGCTGCAGACTGGCTCTGTGGGACTGCCAAGCTGAGGGCACCCGCAGGTGAGTTATTCAGGAAAGCAGAGAGTGGCGATTGACAAACAGACACCAATGCAAGAGAGTTGAATGCTGTTGCAATTTTACTGAGGAGCTTCATAGGGTTTATACACGATAAAACAGAAAGTGAATACATGCTTGGCAGGGGCATACACAATGAAACAAAAAAATGAATACATGTTGGAGGACATGTTTAGCTAATCTGGAAGTTTTGTTGTTTTGCTCACTCCCAGCTTAATCTTATTTAAGCCAATGTTCATTCTAATGAGATCTCTCTTCTATGTAAACACTGCTAGAGGTGTGGCACTTACAGAAGTCACCTTGATTGAATAACTTCTGACTTATACATCTACTAAGACTTCTATGTTTTTCTAGATTGGGCACAGCTCCTCTTTATACCCAGTGCACCCAGCGTGGGACAGTTAGAATTTACCAGGAGACTACCACCTGGCTACGCTGAGACTAAAGGTAGACTATAGGAAGGATCATACTAATTTGCTCTAAGCGAGGCGAGTATGACCCCTTTCAGTACATGAGAACAAGATACTCAGGAATCACCTGGTGCAGATAATAATAAGGACCTTGTGGGTACCATCTAGATTACATGAAGCTCATGAGAGTTAAGATGTATTACTTTATATCAGCCCCTCTCTCTCCAGTGTTTTACATAAGAGATAATCTCGGGATTAGTCCTTGGTGTAACCTTTGTTTATACCTGCAATAGGTGTGGCACTACACTCTGTTTAGGGTTCTTTGTTGGCATGACAACCTCCCGATTGGATTACGTTGGTGTATATAAGGGGGCTGACTTGAGGCCCCTTCACCTTTTACCTTTTGCCTTTTGGTTCCTCAGCCTTCAGCTTTTCCGGCGGTTTTTGGCTTTTGGCTTTTGATCTTTTGCTCTTTGACCTTTTGCTCCATCTTCTAGTGCTGTGGAAGAGCTTTTGTACTATTAAAAAGCCATTTTTTGGAACTACACCGGACTCGTGAGTTTTCATCTGTTCTCGCCGCCCTCGGGAGGTGAAGACAACCTCTGTCGGACACTGTCGGGGGGCCCCGCGGCGTTCCCGACAAATACATGACATAATGAAACAAAATGAATTATATGATACCCAGCTACTTAAGCCATTTGGTTAAGTTTAAACAAAGTTTCTTTGTTTTATGTTTTAGCCCCAGAACCACAGCCTCCAAGTCCAGCGGTCACTCTGACTTTATTTAGACAATCATACATCATATCAAGGTTTTGTGTATTGTGTAGCTGGTAACCATAAGCGTACGTGCTTTCCCTATCTTTGTATAGGTGGTTAAATTGTCTACAATGCCTCCTAGAAATAATTGGACTTGTAACAATTAAACTTTATACTGTAAAACTATAATGTGTACTAATCTATTGTTTCAATCAAAGCATGTGGCTGCTTTACTGATTTCTGTTAAATATCTGGCTTTATTAATAAGCTTCTATACTAATGATTATTAAAAGTATATAAATTAATTTTCAATGCTCTAAAAATTATACTACCAATCTTAACCTCTAAAATCATTACAAATAGGCAGAGGATTTGAAAAAACTTCAAGCTGGAAAGCAGAGGGACTGCATGCCAAAAATGCCAAAAATAACAGGGGGCAGCGGAGGCCCGGACCCGTGGGCCACGAACCTCCCATTCCCAGGGATATGAGACCTGCTCAAATCCCTCATAGCATGTTGCTACTTAGGTGGCGCCAACGCCAGTGTGGCAATTGTAATAGCTGATCAAAAGGCTGTTTAGTCTTTCTCTAAGAATTAGTTAAGCTGTTTGCTACTTTAGAAGGAGTCACCAGTACCGTGTCCAGAGACTAGAGGATCTATGGTCTGGGCCAAAGAGTGGAGAGGTGCTTCTTTTAAGGGAGCGTGGCTGCTAGGGCATGCATCTGCATATATGGGGGGCTTTGGGCTTGCACCCAGGCACTGATAAAAGACACGGAGTTCTCTGTAGAACACTGGGAACCTTATTTGCAGATTGGTGTCTTTAGAGAATATCTGGGAGGCAATGAGAGTTGGGCTTAGCTGCAGAAGTGGGATGAAGGTGCCGCTGCCAAAGTTTCATGGGGGCAAGTATTGGGCCAGTCGACTTGTCATGGTGCTCTAAGTTTCAGCTGGGATCTGATGATTTCATAAAGTTTAATGGCTTGTTGTTTGTCGCCTAAGATATTAAGTAGGGTTTAGTTGGAGCAGATTTTATATGAGTAGGGTATAGTAGGTGGCCGTTGTGAGTCAAATAAGTAGCCTTCTCTAAAATAGTGAATACTGTTGACATTCACCTATTCCTCATATATATTTATTTTCCTCTCCTAGTTCATAACTACCTACAACGTTTTAGGTAAGAGGGAACCAGAAACTTTAACTGAAGGTCCAGGTACATGGCCTCTGCGGTGTCCACAAGTTCAAGAGACAGTGTGGTCATTGGAAACAGAACTTTACTCTTATGAGCGGGCAGGTCAGAACATTGCAAAATCTGGACCTCAAAGCTACGATCTTGTCTTATAGTCATGAAAAGGGTTTTGTAGTAAAAGGAAGCACAGAACCATGTACTTGTGTGTGTGTGTGTGTGTGTGTGTTTTAGCAAGGATGACTCAGAGACTGGTGGGATAGGGCATCAGTAAACCCTCTGAGTTGGTCCCCAGATGCTACTCCATGAAACCTACAAAACTAATCCAGGAGCTGCTGGGAATGGCTCCATTTGTCCTTCCCTTAGAGTTGGCATAGATCACAGTGCCTGCCCATAAGACATGTAGGAGTCTTAACAACTGTTCTCCTTCATTGCTTAGAGGTCTTTGTGACCTGGTTGAGGGTATCAGATGTCAGTCATGGGTCTTGTGTTTGCAAAGTGTGTGCCTTAGACCTAGAAGCTGTCCTAAAGGCCCAGCAATTGGTTTCTGAATGATCAGGCAATATTAAATGTTGTCAGGATTCCCCATGAGATGTTGGCGGCACCAACAGTTCTGAACCAGTGCTCAGAGGTCATATTCCTTTATGACTCACTTAGCACCGCCTTTAACTTTGTGTTTTGACATTGTTTCTGCTTGAAGTTTACTAAAGTTACAGTTATGGCATTGTTGAAACTATTTAGGTATGTGATGATATATAATTCAGATTGCTAAAATGATCCGACCAATGAAGTTTTCTGAAAAAAATTAGACTAAATCTCAAAAGTCAATTATATATGAAATCCAGTATTTATCAATAAGTGCTGGATTTAGAGATGACTCCAGAGTATGCTACCCGCACGGCAGAGCCTGACAAGCTACCGTGTCGTGTTTGATGTGCCAAATACCAGTAACAATTATGGATCTCATTCCCATGATTAATGGAGATTTGGTTTTGGGGCTCTGCAGGTTCACGGAGCAAGCTAGTTGCCCTCAGGCTCCACTAGCAGGAGACAGGACATAGGGAGTGTTATTGAAGGCCAACTCAGGAAAGCCGATGATGAACGAGGAGGACAGCTGATACAGTGATACAGTGATGCAGTAAGCCGAAGCCTGCTTTGAGACTCAAGCAGTGTGTGTACCGCAGGCTTAGAGTATCACGCGAGTGTAGCCTTAAATTGGGAGCCGAGACGGGAACAGCAAGGACTGTAAACAAGAGGTGTGAAGCGCTTTGCTGTAATGTAGCCTAATTCTGATTCCCAAAAGTACTGTTGGGAGGAGTCCTTAGATTAGGAGTGAGAGAACTGATAAACACTCTCAGTCCTGAGAAGACTACAGGGGATAACGTGCTCGCCAACAGTCACCCCAAAGGTTCACTTCAAAACCTTTCTATATTTACTCAGGTAAATTGCCAAGATATTAGCAAACAGTTTAATATATTGTGAAATATGTTTATTTTGTATATGTAATATAATTATTATGTACTTATATAATATATGCATGAAATATATTTATATGCTATTTATATTTATTATATATATGTTATGATTCATAATATATCATTCCTGTTAATATTACATATATAAAATAAATACATATATGATGTAGTTAGTACATATCACATATATACATATACAAATTAAGTCGTTTGCCTGTCATGAGATATGTTCGACTAACTAAATGAAAAGTTGAAGCTTCCATAGAGGCGGTCTGGGGAGGAAAGGGGCGTGGCGGATGGTGGGGTAGTAGAGCGGCTACTAGGGACATGGGAATGTCCACTGGTGAGAGAACAGGTCTTGGAGTATGACTGAAGTCTAATCATGAAAAACTTTGTGTCTGTGTATCTTACAAGGATTCAATAATAAACACATAAATAAATAAATAAACAAATAAATAAATAAGTATAAATTAGTGTCAATGAAAAGAAAAGAAATGAACCTTGGGTCTTGTGTGCCAACCTGGCATTTACATTTCAGCCCAAGAATGAGTTAGAATAGCCCATGGGAATCTCTGAGAACACCCTGTCCAAATTATGCTGAAAGAGTTGAACAGGTTAAACTTTTATGCTTAAACAGTTGAACACAGTTTGAGGACAGTGTTGGAACATTGAATGAGAAAACCCCAATCATAAACAAATTTTTACCTGTGCCATCTCAAGGTAATCCAAGTGACATTTAAAAAATTCCATGATAATATGGGTTCAGACAGGAAGGGAACTATCCACCTCAAACTAAGAGAAGTTATGAATCTAAAGTTTCAGTGTGAAGAAAGAACAAGTCCTTCCTCTTTGTAAAATAGGGGACTTACTGGCTCCTGAAGGATTAATGAGGATTAAAAGCTGCTAAGTTTTCTCTAAATATACTATTGCCCCAGGCTAGGCTAGCTCCTGTTACTGGGAGACAGACTCACTGCTCTTTCTTAGGATTAGTCACACCAAATCTGGAGGTGACCCACACAGTGGCATATAAATTTGCTGGTGAGGCTGAGAGCCATGGCTTAGCTTGCCAGGCTGCCCTAAGAGAACAACTGCTGTAGTTCTGCTGAATCCAAGGGACTTCAAGGACCTTTCCAACTGGTGCTGGGTAAGCAGGGAAGGAGATGATGTAGGAAGTGGAGAGGCAAGCTTAGGATAAGTCATGTTCTGGAGTATCTGGCCCTCCAGTGATTCCTCGTCCATCTGGATGCTGACAGATACTTTCTGCCTCCATTGTACACAGGTCAAGATCATTTGAGTTAAAAGACCCAGAGGCTGATCAGTGATCACGGGACCAACTCTCACTTGACAGCTGACACAGGATCTGAAGAGAAGATCAGAACCAGGTGTGTAGAAGCTAAGGATTTCCTGGAAACAAGAAACAGCTTTGGGTGCCTCAGAGGGCATGCTAAAAGGTACTTTCTTCATAATTCTAGTGCCTGGAGAACGAGAACTTCTTGAAAGGAGCTTTGAGCTAACTCCATTCAGACCAATGGCCTTTGCTGCTTCCCTGGATGAGCTCTAAGCAGAGGTCAGCTGCCCTCTCTGCCTGGATTACCTGGGAGACCGGTGACCCTGGACTGTGGACACAACTACCTGTCTGCGACAGCAGTGCTGGAGTTGATCTACAGGATGTGTTCCCGTGTCTGTCTCTTCCACCACTGTCCTGACGCGGCTACAAGAGGAACAACCAGTTAGTCACATCCTAATATGGTTAGGCAGCCAGGTGGAAGCAGTAAAAAAGGGAAGAGGCAGGCAGAGGCCCAGGGTGTGAGCAGCACGCTGAGGTCCTGGAACTGTTCTGTGAGGACGACCTGCAGCTGCTGTGTCCTCAGTGTAGAGGCTCTGGCTGCCACCAGGGCCACCACCTGATCCCCCCACTGACAGAGCTGCCGAGTCAAAGGAACAAGCTCAAAACTCTCACTGACCTTCTCAAGACAAAGATAAGGGTGCTCAAGAGGGTGCAGAGATCAACTGGGGCAAAGTATGGAAGCGATTTGGCACATGGTTACCTGGAAAGGAGAATAACACACTGAGTTCGAGCATTTTAAGCTCTTCCTGAGAAAGGGCAATATTCAATCAGGTCAGATTGCTTCATAAAGAGAAAGATCTGAGTAGAGCCAGCTCAAAACAAGAGCCAAATTGTAAGTGATATGGACACAGTGAAAAACCTCTTACTGGACTTGGCGAAGTGTTTGCTGGCTGACCCGGTTCCTGGAAAGTGTGGAGGAACCCCCAGCAAGGTATGAGCAGGCCCCCTCCCCTACAGTGTCTTTTATGAATTGGAGAAGGAGAACCTCACTCTCCCTCCACGTTATGTCGGTCTGCACAAAATGATGAGCAAATTCAGGAAGATTTGACACTGAATCCTCGCGACCGCCCATCCACATCTGACTGTCTCCATGATAGAGAAAAGTCACGGTCATTGTATCCCAAGTTGCTTGTTCGGTTACCCCCAAGGTGATGCTATTATTACTCCTTTCCCAGCTGTGCTGTGCTGTGAAGTCTTTGATGGCTGCAGGCATTTTTTGGCAGGTCGAAGTCAAAAGCACAGGCAGCCATTTTCCCTCGGTGTGTGTAAAGAATCTCTCCACATAATTATGTCGGCACCTCTTATATCTGAAGCTGACTGACTTCTGACAATTCAATCACAGGTCGAATATCGGCGTTAACTCATCCACTGAACCCGAGCAACAAGTTGTGAGAATCGCTGTTTTCTGAATTATGAGTTAGGAGAACTTTCATTTTATGAGTTGAGGCAGAGGTCGTACTTGCATAGAATCACTGTTGAACTTCCAGAAACAGTGATACCTTATGTTGCTATCGGACCTTTTCAACTTCTTTTACGATCTGTGTGGCATAGAATAATGCTGTGTGTGTTTGGGGAGAATGTGTATGTTATTTTCCTCTCTTGATGTAAGGAAACACTGTCAATAAAGCATTTGACTCCAAGTTAAATGTCAGCTGAAAGCTTTTGTCTTTCTCATTCATCTTTCCTGGGGAAAACTGACAGGGCAGCAGCCATTGTACAAGGTGGGATTCTCAAGGAATTCCTAGTAATGCATCACCTATAACAGCCAGATGCCAAAACCTTCAATATTCCTGTTTTCCACCCTCAGTCCCTTTGAGGCCTCATCATGTCCAGAGTTTATTATTATTAGACCATAGTGATCTCAGCTTCAAAGCATTTTAAGCTGTACTGTGTTTTGTCACATTTGCTAACCTCTATCGTTTTTTATTTTTGCTCCAGCATTCTAAGCTATTTTCCCTTTGATTTATGCATATTTAAGAATAAATTTATGTCTTGAGCTTCTTCATGTATCAAATGGTGGTCAAATATGGCAGCAAGAGGCAGAGAAACTACCTTCCCTGTGTGAAAGTCACCAAGATTGATTTCTCAAAATCAAAA